>WBMZ01014730.1:0-20789 GCA_013400975.1 Atrichornis clamosus
AACAAAGCAGCTTTTTCTCCTCCGTGTGGATTTATCCCACAGTTAGAGGGAAGGATCAGGCCCCGCAGCAACAGGCTGCTGAACTAGAATTATTTCCCCACTCGAGTGAGCAAAGTTGCCATCCAGCCAGGGCCCAGGAGAATGCTTAGCATTCACTAGCCTCAAATGCTTCAAATTAATCACATGCTTAAGTGTTTTGCATATTTAAAAGAGGATAACTGCGATTTGGGAGAGTGCTCCTGCTCTGGGAATTAGCACCATATGGAAGAGCATTGTCAGTGGCATGTGAGTGACCGCACGGCGGAGTGTGGGCAATGCAAACCCCCAGCGGCTTGCTCCTGTCTCTGCTCAAAACAATGCGCATTCCAGGGCTGCACCTGTGTTAGTTAAATCGTATAGTGAGGTTTGTTGAATGGAAAAGGAAGAGAAGAAAATCAGGCAGATGAGGCAGACAAGTTCAGGATTATTCAGGGAAAGTTCATAACATGCGTGAGGCATCATGGGTGAAAGAGCTGGCGGTGCTTCAAGTGTTTGCAAATGTGTTTGTTTTCTCAAATCTCCAGTTTGCTCTAATGGGCATATCATGTTCAAGCATGAGCAACTAAATCCCATGTGAAATAAATGCAAATGCTCTAAATACATGGTAGAGTGAGCCTGTGGATGTCTAGGGCTATGGAGCCTTGGTTTCTTTAAGCTGTCTGTTTAAGCTCACAGTAAAGCCAAGGTTCACTCAGAGAAGGTTTTTTTCTGCTTAAGCACAGATTTCTAATGTGTGAAGGTTAGCCATCTTAAAAGGCAGGTAAGAGCCTCACCTACTTACCTGGATTCCTTGCTTGCCAGTGGAGACAGGGGGCAAGTCACCCCCCGGAAGGCAGGTAAGAGGAGCTGCTTTTGGGGCAAGAGCCCACCTTTTCCCTTGACTAAGGGGGCAGCTCAGTTCAATAAACTCAATTTCCATCCAGCTTTAATGTCATGAGCTGAATAGAACCATACGCTTGTAAAATCACAGAATGGTTTGGGTGAAAGAGACCTTAAAGCCCATCCAGCCCTAGCCCTGCCACGGGCAGGGACACCTCCCACTGTACCAGGGTGCTCCAAGCCCCGTCCAGCCTGGCCTGGGACACTCCCAGGGATCCAGGGGCGGCCACAGCTGCTCTGGGTGTGAGATACCACCTGGGATATCAGTTTGGGCTTTGGTTCGTCACCTTTCCCACCTCTCTGCACTTCCCTTTGTCTTCACTGACCATTTAACTCCACCACAGCTGCTGCCATCTTGTCCGTGTTGGTTGCTCAAAGCACAGTTTGTTCCTCCAGCATGAAATGCCAAAACCAACAAGAATGGTGCAAGGACTAATTCCACACAGCAGAAGCTTTGAATTTCCCTGACAACCAGGTCTTGGCTGTTTTGTAAAGGGTGCAGACCATGGCTGTCCAAACAGCAGCCACAGTGGTACCAAGAAGTGGTAGCTGGTTTTGTGAACATAGATGGATTTATTAGTTACCAGCTAATTCCACTTTCAAGTACTGTAATAATTAATTTTGGGCTTTTTTTTCTCTGGTGATAAGACTTCTTTGATCATCACTTCTCTCTCTCCGTGATCATTCAGTTGGCATAAATGCCACTAATTTTTACCATCTGGTCCTCAGTTGAAAGCCCTTGCCTGCTACTGTTCACATGCATCTACCTTGACAGTAAATGATGGGAATGTTTTCCGTGTGAATTCAAACAGCTATTCCAGCTTTGCTGGTTCTAAGCTTCAGGTTTTGCCTATTTGTGGAAAAGAGAGCAGGCACTTCTGGGTCTGTCTAGACATGTCTCTCTCAAGTGCATGTGTGATCATATGGGTTACTCACTCCGGTAACATTAATAAATGGGACTGAGCCAAATAAAAGACAGTTCCATTAAATTCTCTGAGCTCATAGGGTGGTTATAAAGTCAACATGCTGTGCTATGTTAACATCTGACCAGTGAAATAGTTGTTTCCTGATCCCACGTTTGGCTTTCAGCCACAAAAAACACAAGACAGATGCTGTGCTTTAGTAGGGTCAGGGTTATCAAAGAAATGTGATTAATAGCTGGTTACTGTGCTTGCTTGACACTTTTGCTTTGTTGATTACAAAGGACTCTTAGCCATGATTTTTCATTGATTTGGTGATCTCCACAGCAGAATCTGAGCTTTCCCTGGAAAAATACAGGCACGTGTACTGTTTGGACCTGTAGTTTGCTCTGAGCTTGTTTGATGTGGATGCTACTGACACTGGTGTCCCAGAGGGCAAGGGGGCTAATGCCTCCTCACAGAGGCACCAGCTGTAAATGCAAACAAGGTGTTCTGAGCTATTTAATGATTTCCCATCAGGCAAAAATGCTGGAGAATTGAAAACACGGACTTTAAAAGTGCATCAAAGTAATTTTTTAGTCTTTGAAGTAGGAAGTTATTTATAATGGAGGGTGTTCTCTGATGGAGCGATAGGCTCGCGGTGAGCGATCCCAGTCAGGACGGGGGCTGTGGAAGGATATCACAGCATTAGAAATTGAGTCTGTGAGTGCTCTGTCCCCTGAAACATGGGCATTCTGCACCCTGACTTTGACTCTGGTCCAGTTTTTCCCCTTTCCGAAGCACTGACACAAGCCAGGCTGACAGCCCTGGTGTGACAGTGACATGTGACAAATAAAATCCCGCCAGGGCGATGCTCTCGCTCCCAAATCACTGATGAGCAGGGATGGCTCCCTGCAGGTGCAGCCCTGGTGAGTCGATTGGACACAGATACCTCAAACCCCGGTGCGTGTGACTTAGGGGAGAGAAATCACTCGTGAGCTGTCACTGTAGGAGACTCTTTAAACTTTCCCAAAATCTGGGTGAGGTGGAATTTGGCACTGGTGTGCCAAGTCCTGCTGGCTGCAAGAAACTGCTGGTTCTCTTCTGATACCTACCATATGCCAGAAGGGGTTTTTTCCCCATATTTTTCTCACTTTTACCACTCTCCCCTTTATGTTTCAATATCGGAGAACGTTTTGATCATTACCGAGTTATGGCAACCACTCAGATACACTATTTGATAGGGTTTTTTCCTGACTCCAGGTCAGGAAACTCTGCTTCTGGGACACCTCCTTGCCTCGACCTCCTCAATGACTGTGAGTGGCTGAATTGTTGGTGCAAAAACAGGGAGTGGGGAACACAGTGTTCTGTGCTTGGCATTCCTAGCCGTTCCCATTTTTACCTTCTCCTGGTGCTGTGGTACATGCAGTGCTCCCTAGGCTCAGGTTTATCCTTCAAACGTATTACCTTCTTCCCTAAGATTTTCATTATCTAGATTTTCAGGTAATACATAATTCCACATTAAAGCAACTTGGCCCAGAAAATAGTGGGACAGGAATATTTTAGCAATAGATCTTTTTTTTGCAAATTATATACATGGATTGTTGTTATCTTCCTGGCGTGATAAACTAAAATATTAGTTCAGCAATGTTTGTGTACCTAATTAATTTTGTCTGCTTGGTAAATTTCAGCTGAGCATTTGAAGCTGCTTTCTGTCTATTATTCTATTACTTCCTGTGTTTGTTTGCTTTTTATTTTTGTAAAGCAGATTATAAATGTGCAGAATTTTTACTTCAAAGTAAAAACTGTGCCTTGCTCAGTAATTGCCTGAATTCAAATATGTTTGTTGTTGTTTCTAATTGCTGATTCTCTTGATGCAGGTCGGCGCTGTTTTGGTTCAAACATCCCAAGAATGAGTCACAAGAACAACAACAGAATTTGACTTCATTTTAATACTGCTTGGAAGGAATTGTCGACATAATTACTCTGCCCTATTGCTCTTTCCCCCTGACTTAAGTAAGATAAAATCTCCTTTTGTCAGAAAAGTTGAGTAACAGGTTCATTTGGATGTCAGGAGTAACAGTTTGTAAGCCTTCTGATTTGATCCTTGAATGACTGTCTAATCTGCTGATCTCTCTAGTTCCTCAAGTGACATTCAATAAAATGCGGTTTCAGGAGGTAGCTGGGAGCTCAGATGTCAATGAACCCTTATTAATTTATTTCTTCTTTGAAATGCAAAAGACAGTTAAAAATAAGGAGAGACTGCTTTCATATAACATTGGGAAAAAATGGTAAGGAAAGAGAAAAAAGAGAAAGCTGGATTGTAAGTATAGACTTTAAAATGTGAATGGTAAAAATCTCGATGAACTTCAGGACACGTTAGCAAACGTTCTATGGGTCTATGATATTGCTTAGAAGAAACAGTCTTTTATGGAATTATGATTAAGTATTTACAAAAAATAGTTAAAGGAACCATCAGACATCTGAGGAAAGAAGGTCACGTGTAGTAAATGTCACCTGTATTAGGAGGAAAGAGTTGTGAGAAGAAAAAGCTCCTATTCTTCCAGCAGGTATGTTCAGAACAGGTTCAGAATAAAAGGAGTCACTGCAGGAGTCAGGCAGGTGTGTGGCTCTTAGCACTGCCATATTTTTTCCTAAGGAGGCTTTAGCCTCAGGAGGGTTGTGTGTGCCTCTGCTGAGGAGAAAAGGGTCGCAGGAGTGTCCACTCCCAGGCTTTACACTTGCTCTTCCAGGACAAATATTCTTTCCTTCTCCTGAATGCTTTGAAAAGTTTTGGTTTCTGCCCACTTCAGAACAAACCGCACCTCCAGAATCTGCTTGCTATTACATTTGTTGTCTCCATTATGCTTTTATCTAACCCCAGCAACCTGAAGTCTAAGAGAAAAGGGAAATCAGTATTCCTTCTGGTGGAATAAGGAGGATGAACAACCTCGTGGAGTGGAGGGGGCACTTTTGCCTGATCTTTAGGTTTGATTTGGATTACAGGAGTCTGGCTTAATAATTGTTACTGTTTTATTGCTGGCTTTCTCAATGTGTCCTTCTGCCTTCCTAACTTACTCTGTGAAGCTCTGTTAAATTCAGCTTTTTGGTGTGGGGAAGTTGGCTTTACACACCTGTTTATGAAATGGGTTTCGTTTTGCTTGGAAGGCTTCTGGGCAAGGATATTGACTTCTACCTCCTCTTTATGAAGATGAAAATAATATTTCTTTTTTTTAAATTAAAAATGGCCCCCAGAAAGAGGGTCATACTTGGATCCTGCTTTTCAGATGTAAGGTGCAGGTGGTTAAATGGTTACCTGATATTTGGGAACTTGCTTCAAACAAGAAAGCCAGCAGTCAGGTAATCCTGATTATCCCCAAATCCTAAAGCAAACCAAGTAGAAACAGGTAATTTTTTTTTCTCAGACATCCAAACCTGTGATCTTTATCTCTGGATTTCCTCCCTCTCAAGGCTACACACAACTATTTAATTTGCTTTCTGGTGGCTCTTCCTTTGTCTTAGGCTCCCCATTTTCTCGCTCTCTCTGCCCTGCTGGGGTAATTTCATGTAGACACAATGCTGGACTCTACAGAGGCCCCTGTCTTTTCTGACAGCACCCTGGGAGACTGTGGAGTGGGCAACTGATTTTGCAACTAGCATTCAGCAGTCAAAGAATTTTCCTCCTAAAAAAAAAGAACTGTATGCAATTGCTATAAAAATTAAAACGATACAATATATACACACATACATGAAAATACATAACATACGTATTTTTTTATATATGTAATATATAAGAAATATATTACTATAACTGTAAATAGCATACCCTGAGCTTCATGACTTCGTTTCTAGGAGCAGCTCAGTAGAGGTGGCAGTGGTGGCAAAATACTGCTGCATTCTGAAGGATTTTTAGCTGGGTCTTTAAAGCAAGAAATGAGAGAGATTGTTGATTTTGTGAAGGACAGGCAGGGGCAGGAGGAATCTCTCCTCATTTTTCTCTGGACACTTGCTGGACATCTCAGCTGGAGAAGGTTGCACTCTGCCCAGGCAAAATACTGCTGCATTCTGAAGGATTTTTAGCTGGGTCTTTAAAGCAAGAAATGAGAGAGATTGTTGATTTTGTGAAGGACAGGCAGGGGCAGGAGGAATCTCTCCTCATTTTTCTCTGGACACTTGCTGGACATCTCAGCTGGAGAAGGTTGCACTCTGCCCATGCACTGTGGTACTCACTGCTGGGAGATTCACAGCCTGAAAACAGAACAAATGACCTCAAAAACTAAAATATTAGAAGAGGCTCTTCAGGTTTATCCGTTGGACAAATTTAGTTTAAAATAAATTGACAATGAATTAGGAGAGAAGTGTTATAATCACACTCAGCATTAAATATCACATGGAATGTCCTGAGCTTGTAAAGTAACAACCACATCTTCATGGTTCTCCATTTATCTGTCAAATGGTGATTAGCATATCCTACAAGACAAATTACCTGTTTTGAGGTAAGTTTTGGGAGTTCTCTGAGGAGCATTGAACCTTCCTACTTTTCCTCTTCCCACTATTGCTTGCTAGTCCTGGTTTTCTCTTTGGTGATTATTCTTTGGGAAATATGACAAACAGCTTGCACACCAAAATCTGTTTCTCTCTAACGAGCAGTGTCAGAGTTTCATTTAGGTTTTTTACATCCAGCTATAGCTGCTAGGACACTCTCCAAAGAGCACAGCACTGGGAAAATTATGATGTCATTGTAGATGTCTTGCTTATTTCCCCAGAATAAATGAACATCATCATGAAACTCCAGGAGGAAAACTTGGCTGTGCTGGAGTTATGGAGCTATTAAAGCAGCTGAGACTAAGGTTTGCATTTAAGTCAGGGGTTATTTGGAGGTCACCATCATGCACTTTTTATTTGGAGTTCTAAACACAGGTTTAAGTGCCACACTTAAATAATTTTGTCCATAATGAGGTTGGTTTGGCTTCTCGTCTCTGAAATGCCGTAGAACAAATGTTTTACAGAATCACTGCAAATTTTTTTAAAATTCTAAAGCTGCGAAAAGAATAATTCCTTTCATAATTCTTCAGATGTCTATTTTACAGCCTGCCTTAAATGAAAGCTGTAACATGAAATCACAAAGATTAGCAGTGTGCTGAAACTAGCTGTCTCTTCTTTCAAAGGACGAGCTGTCATTCCTTCCTTAGGATGATTTACCCTCCTGGGTTCAGCAAGTGTGCATCCTCCGAAGCACAGCAGGAGGGGGTCTCTATCAAAAGGAAGATAATTTCCAAAATGCTCTTCACAATTATTGCAATAATGGCCTATTTCTGCAATTTTCAGGCCCTGCAGAAGAAAGAACGAGGAGCTTCCATGCACTGGTTGTTTACAGCAGTGTCCAAGGAAGGTGCAGATGCATCAGGGGTCAGGATTTGCCATGGTGGACACTGCCATGGCTCTGGAGCCACATTCACTGCTTTGGGCAGCACCAGCTGTGGCTCAAAAACAACACTTAGCACAAGGAGTGGGGTACCAGAGAGACATTTCCAGTCCACACCACTGGCAGTGTGTAAATGTGATTTGGTTTCCTGCTGACTGCACGGATAATAGAAATTATCTAATACCTTAAAAATGGGATTGTTCAATGCACCACATTGTTCTACCACACTGCACTGACAAATTTTTTTAATTTTCAGCTGATGCACAGCAGTGCTGTGAAGCAACACCTTCTGTTTTCAGGAACCTGAGAAGTTGTGTCATGCTACATTTTTTTAGTATCTGAAATACACCCTCTTTCCTGTTTTTGGCCTTTCTCACCCCCTTCAGACCTCGGTGCCTATGTTAAGTTTATCACAACCTTATCAGGCTCAAGGTCTGATTCTTGGGGTGCCTGTGCAGGACAAGGAGTTGGACTTCAGTGATCCTCTTGGGATCCTCCCAGCTCAGGATATTCTGTGGCTCTGTGATTCTATGATTCCATCTGTAAAGACCTGTTCTAGGCAAACCCCATCTACTTTTATCAAGAGTTGTATTTACAGTGCCTCCACAGACTTTTATTCTCCTATCATATTCAGTATTATCCCGATCCTTTATTTCCTTCCTTACAGTAAAAAGCGTTATTTGCATTTGTGTTTCATTTTATTTATTTAAAACTAAAACACCCCTTTTCACTCCTGTGTGCCCTGCCCTGGGTTTTTTTGTGAAGGACCATGGCTCCTCTTCTGCCCTATGCAGAAGGTGATTGTGAATGTCTTTTGCCACCGAAGAACATTATTCTTTGTGGTGCTTTGGTTTCATTCACCACCCTTTGGCCTGACTTGGTCTTTCTTTCACAACTTCCCTCTGGTTTCTCTCTGACCTGAGCAGCCACTGAAGATGTACTTTATTTTGGGTGATGGTGTCATTGATCAAGAGTCTCTCTCATCTCATGGCTGGGCCAAAATGTCACATTAAATTTCTACTGGTTGAGTAGTGCAAATTCTGAAGAGAGGATCATCTTGTGAACATGTGTGGTTTCAACTAAATTTTTTCCTCTGGTTATTAATCAGCTGGAAAAATCTCACTCCTTCATCCTGCCTCTTTTTCTACATGGCAATAACCAAACTTTTAATTTTCTTTTTGAATATATGCTCAATTACAACAACAGTTTCAGCTGTGGAGTGTCATAAGCTACAGAATTTCTATTCCAATAATGAACCACAACCTCTCCCAGCTGTTCCCGAGTGATGCAGGAGGAGCAGAATTACTTCAGTGGACACAGGACTTTGGGTTCCTTGGCCTTTGGGCAGCTCTTTGTGCTGTGCTGTCCAGCCACACTGGTGGAGGTCACACACTGATTAGTTAAATGGTGGGTGCTTTGTCTGTTCCTATGTGGGGAAAATCCAGAAAAACTGCAGTCTGGGGTCATATATCTGGAATTCATAAGCATTAAATTCACCTTAAGAAAAAGAAAGAAAAAAACCAGAAAAAGAAAAGGGAAGAAAAGGAGCTTACACAATGATAGATTATGTTTGTACATCTCTCTCAGTATTATTAGCATGTAGGGTTTGATTGAAAGCCTGCTTATTATTTTACTTGGTTGGGATCCAATGTACAGTGAGTCAGCTGCTCCCTGCCAAGGCTAACAATTCATAGGACAGAGCATGGGACTTACAGACTCTGCTTTTTGCATGGGTTTTGCACTTTTTCGTTTAAAAATGTGTTGTTCTTGTTCGTCTTCCTACTCCCAAATGAGCTTTTGGAGAATTTTCAGCAACCCTGCTTTTTCCCCCACTACTTCTAGCAACCTTGGTCTTACTTTTAGTAGAAGGAATCTCTGAAAAGTTTATTTTGGGAATTGTTTTAGAAAATATGTGGATGCAAATATAGGAGAATAAGTATAAAAGTGTAAAAGAGAAGTTGTGTGATTATTGTACTGGACTTTTTTCCATTTAAATGTCACGTATCAAAATAATGATTGCAAACAAGCGATTCAGGTTAACTTCAAGTGATTCTGGAACAGGCTCCCCAGGGAAGTGGAGAAGTCACCGCCTTTGAAATTGTTCAAAAAATGAGTAGATGTGCCAATTCATTATATGGTTTAGTGGACATGGGGTGTCCAGGTGAAGGCTGGACTTCTTGAATTTGCAGGTCTTTTCCAACCTTAATGATTCCATGACCCAGTGATTGTAGGTGTTACTGCATAACTTGAGTGAGCAGCTTCCCTCGTGGCACTTCCCCTCCCTTGAAAAACCCAACCCAAAAAACTCAGAACTTGCGGACTTAGGGCTGTCTGCTGTTTTTTGTAATTCTTGAAAAGCTCATTTCTACCTTTTATTTCCCAGCACAAGAGGGAAGGAACGTCCCTGGGAGACCTGACACCTGCCCCAGGGTCGGGCAGCAGCCAAGGGGTGTTGGTGTCCAAGGCTGGTCACTCAGTGCCTTGTGAAGGGAAGCCTGGGCATGTGGTGGGAGGAACCTGATGGTTGTGGCTGTGACACAGGCCGTGCCATGGTTCCTGGCCTGTGTGGGTGTGTGCAGACAAAAGAGGGGTGTGTGGTACCTGAGACATTTCCTGGCAGGGCTTCTCCTGCTCTGGCACTGAGCTCGTGCTGCCCTTCCCTCACAGCACCAGCCCCATCCCACACAACGCTCATCTCCTTCTCTTGGCTGCGCTTTGGTCAGAGAAATGCTGGCTGGAAGAGCACTGAAGAAGCCCCTCAGCCCACTCCCCTGTGCCGAGGCACAGCCTGCACTGCTTTCCTCCAGCCTGGCAACAGGGCTTGGACAATCTCTCGACACATGCACCGTTCCCCAGCTACACCAGAGAAAAATGTACTTTACACTCCAGCCATGTTTTGTTCGCCTCACATCCATGCAGTTATCCTGTTCACCTCCTTCTGGCACAGACAGCCCTCGCATCAGAGAGTGCAGTTTGGGTATTTTCTTTAGCAGGTTTACAGTCCCATATTAACATCTGGTTCCTCTGCCGCCTCAGTGATTATTGCCCATTTCCTGACTGTATAATTCTTTCCCCTCAGCTGCTTGCTGCAGTTACCATGAAGTGTTTTATTGCAGAGGTGACTATTTGATAACTACAACAGTGAAAATGGTAGATCCGGAGTAAAAACGCATCTGCTGTTCAGCAAAGGGTGCCATGTGGCTCCTACACTTTTGTAATCCCTACTATACCCTCTGTCATAATTAGATGGGAATTGTGGTTGTGCTGTGAAGTGTTGTAAGGCGTAATAGCTACTGGGTATGGTGAGAGAAATTGCAGCATGGGTCTATTTTCCACCATCCTGACAGTTTTATTACTTGGTGGTTACAATAGGCTACTTTTTTCTAGTCATTCTTAAAAGGGAATCTCTTTTGCTTTGTGTCTCTGTGGCACCCAACATTACCTACTGTGTAGAAATCTGGATGCTGTTTTCAACTCCTCTACCACATCACAGAGCTGAGGAGCAGAAACGTGGGTAGTCCTGAGCCTGGGGAGGACCCACCCAAACCTCAAGTACACACAGTAGCCTATTAGATCCAGAGCTCCTCATTTGGTGAAAGATGCTCTGAAAACAATCACAGAATCACTGAAGTTGGAAAAGACCTCCAAGATCATTGAGTCCAACCTTTGGCAGATCCCCACCTTGTCAACCAGGCCAGAGCACTGAGTGCCACGTCCTGTTGCTTCCTGAACACCTTTTTATTGCCACCACCTCCCTGGACAGCCCCTCCCAGTGCCTGACCACCCTTTCCATGAAGAAATTCCCCCTGATGGCCAACCTGGCCCTCCCCTGGCCCAGCTTGAGGCTGTTTCCTCTTGTCCTCTTTATGAACCAGGAACAGGAACAGACTTCATCCTTTGAAGCAGCTGCCAGTCATTCATCCCAGCCTGTCACTCACACAGGCCCAGCTGTGAGCCTGTCGTGGTCTTACCAGCTCCACCTCTGTCTGCACGGTTGCACCTCTTTCCTTGCCCTTTGGGCTGTTATCACAAGAAATCTTACGCAGAACAAGCTAAGCTACACCCTCATTTTGGTGTGTTGTGTTGTTTCTTCTGCTGCTGGGTTGCAGGAAGCATCTCCCTGAGGGACGCAGGATTCCTTGGCTATGGGATGCGGTCTGTACTCCGAGAAAAGCCCTTGGTCCACGTGGGGCCCCTGATCCAGGTGACTTCCCTGCCACTCCCTCCCCAGCCCTGCTGCCCCTGCTCCCTTGGACCACCTCCAAGGCCATCCCTCTTCCAGACCTCACACTCCATGTCTCATTTTTGTGTTTCCTGGTTTTTGATGTCTTCCAGCGCTGACCTTGCCTTCCTTTCATACCCCACATGTGGAGAGTCTGACCACGTGAAGGCTGCAGGGGCTTGTGGAGGTGATGCAGCACTTACCTGCTGGTGGAAAAGGAGTCAGTGAACTTCTTCAGGTCCTTGTTTGTCCCTCGCCTACCCCCAGGCCACCAGTGAATGCTTAGGTTCACGGCTTTGTTCTTCTTGCAGGGACTACATGTTTTAAATAGCTCAGGTTTGGAGACTTATTTTATTTAGTGCTGAAAATCCTGCTCTAAGGCAGACTGACTACTAAAGTCCCTAACTAGTTATCAGGCAAAACTACAGGGCACCTGGCAGACTGCTAAGTAAGATGTGCTTGCAGCCACTGATCTGTTCCCAAGGGGAGCAGGGGAAGATGCTGTTCTTTTACACAGAGGAGCTGCTGCACGGCACCAGATACTCAATTCTGTATGTGATGAGGCCAACAGAGGATTTCTGATAGTCACTACATTATTTTTTGCTACATTCAAATATGCAAGTAACTGCATATATTAATGACCGACAGGATGCACATTAATTTGCATATATTCATGTATATGCAATGCGTGCATCCACTTCTTCAGGCAAACCTTAAAGGCATCTTCCAGAAGATGGAAATGTGCAAAACTAAGCATGGGCCAGGCAGGCCCTCAGTGTGCATTATTTTAGTGCATCCTCAGACAAGTTTTTCTTAAGAATTCTGGTTCTGCAGAAGGGGAATTAGAAACTGTCCTTTTGGGGTGGTAAAGGATGCCTTGTGAAATTATAGTGGCACGACCCCCAACTATACAGAGCATACATTTGGAAAAACACACTCCATGTAGTGCTGCATATTAGTTTTAAAAATACCTTTCAGTACGTATTCACATTAGAAATGTGTTCACAGTGTCCCTTATCAGGGTTTAAAGCATCTTTTCTGTTGCCTTTTTGGTCAGATTAAGTGACTAATGCAAGCATTTGAATAAATCAGCCACTGGACTCCTTTCATGTGCCATAAATGGAATCTCTGGCCAGAAGAGTAAGATGATTTAACAGTTGTGCTTCATATCCTACATCTCTGCAAGTTGGAAATTTGGATGATAAATGGTGTGATAAACATCGGAGAGGCACCAAATTCCAAGGAGATTACTATTGCCTCTGTTAAGTAAAACTACATGAGAAAAAGCTACTTTATGTTCACTTTCCTTTCAAATTGACAGTGGGGGAAATAGTGAGATGCAGTTGGATGGCAGCCAGACTTTCTCCTTAGTTGTTTCACCATGCCCTTTGCCACAGCCACTCTGATTGTATTTCCTCCACAGAAATCCTTGTGGAATCACAGCTGGGCGTGGGATGCCCCGTTCACACCAAGCGTTGGTGTCAGAAAGGCTGCTTTTCCAGACATGTGCTCACACTGTTCTCCACCCATTAGAACAGTGCTACCATTAATTTTCTCCTCTTTCCAAAGGTGATGGCTTCAAGATTCACAGTTGCAGTTCCCTTTCTTCTGCTGGCAGCGGATCTGTAGCTTTGATATCAGTCTGGCTTGTTCAATTTCTAGCCTGGGATAATTTTATTTTTTTTAATAAGGAGTAAATACTTGTGAGAACCAGCAGTGAGTTATTGTTACTTTAAGTGATGCTGGCTTTTCCTGGAGGGTTTCAACACCAGGATGCTCATTGGCTACCAGACTAATTTCTTTACACTGCAAATGATGCCCAGGGGTGAAATAACACAGAATACTGAGGCAAATTTTCCAACATGTGTTCTTTAAAATTCCCTCCTGAGCTGGGAGACTGACCTTTGGTGAACAAATGTTCTTTCACCTTCAGTGTTCAAAACTAATAATGTTTTAGTATGCTTACATGATTAATTCACAAGCTTTCTTTTCAACACAGCAATTTCTGGTCTCTGCCTTTCTTGTGGCCTCAGATTTGAGGCAATTTGTTCTCTAAGCCTGACAGTGTTTTATTCAGCTGTTGTGTGATTTGGTGTGCTACTTAGGTAGATCTTGTTTTGTGCTTACCTGTGACATATTTAGCACTTATATAGGTCTTGTTCAGCATAACTTGCTCACCAGTAGCAGCTAAACTTGCCCAAGCTGCAAGCCGTGAACTTTCACCCAGTTATGCTGAACTTTCACCTGGTCAATAAAAAGGCCCCCGAGTTGTTCAAGACAGAGGGTGAGGAAGCCACTTCCATTCACAGAAGCTGCCACCTTAGAGATAAGAGAATAAACCACCCAAACAGAGACAATGGAAGGGCTCAATGAAGAACAGGAAGACCCCAGACTCCATTTTTACCTCTGGTCCAAACCATCGTGGAAAGGGTGGAGAAATTGGGTTTGAGGCTATGAGTGCCCAGGGATTCCTTTGTTTGAAATCCCTCTTTGGAGGCACTCAACTCGAGGACCTTGATAGAGAAATCTATCTTTTTGCTTAATAATTCAGCAGAAACCCAGAGCTGAGCCCCGTGTTGGTGGTGGGTGTGTGTGATTTCTGTAACACACTGCAGCTCTTTCTGGTTGCATCTTTAATACTTACAGGGTGAGGGTGGTCCTCAGGTACCTCGGCTTTAGCCCTACAAAAGACGAACCTTTTAGCCCCATTTTTCTGTAGTGCTGGCCCTTGCAGCTCACTGGAGGGTTTGTAGGCTGGGAAGAACCATTGGTGACATCCTGAATTTCCCAGCAGTGCTCCTTGTTTATGGTTTCTCATGGCAACGACCACTTTCTATTATAAAGATTTCTCTTACATTGCAGTTATTTGATCATTCCAATCTTAATGATTCTATGGCTCTATTTACAAACCTGGTAGGAGGAAAGCTGCAGATTTTTCTTTTTTCTTTGATACTTTTTATTCTTTTAAAGCAGAAGAATAGTAAGGATGATATGCACTCCTGAGTGTGAGCTGAGGGGACAAAAGGCTTCCCTGATTTTCTTTAGGTCATGTAGGAGCCCTGATTCCTGCTCTCATCTACCAGCATGTGTATTTAAAGTCAGCCTTAGGTGAAGTGGCAATTACTTTCTTTGTGCAGAACCCCATTTACTTTTTCTTAATTACGCCATCATTTATTGCCCAGCAACCGCTGCAGCTGAAAGATGGGGGAAATGTGCATATTTCTGTGTCCTTTCACTTCTGAGTTACTCTGGGCTCTCTGATAGAGGGTTTCCACTTGCTCAAGTTTCACTGGAGCCTTTGCTCAGCACTCATGGGATTCTTCTTTGAAGAGCCTGAAGCACAGCTCAAAAAATCACAGGCTCAGCCAAGACGTTTTCCTGGATGACTTTTATGTTGCTAATAATTCACTCCTCTTCTTTGACCAAGATGGTGCTCTCTCTCTGAGGTTTATTAAATGAACAATTCTGAGTAATTCTTTCTTTCTCTGCCTTTTTTTTTTTTTTAAAGTCATCTTTGTTCACTTGGTGTGTATTTATGAGGAATTCTGCTCAGTTAGACCTTTACTTCACAGGTCCATGTGTGTTTCTCCCATTCCTCTCCTGCATTTTACAGAACACTTGGAGTATTTTGTAAATGTGATGCCATACACCTCTTATAAATTGAATGTATTTGTATCTCCCAACCCCAACCCACTAACAGCTGTGCCTGGTAGCACAGAGTCAGGTGGCATTTAATGTCTGTGGGAAATTAAAAAAAAAAAAGGTCTATGTTGGCATAAACCTTTACAACTTCTCACGGATGGAACATTTCCTTCCACCTGTTTTCAAAACAACACTGATGCAGCACAAAACCCCCCACAGGTGTAATTCTGGATGGTTTTTGCTGTGCAAACAGCAGATTCAGGCTGCAAATCTCCAGGGTCTCTGTGAGCAGAGTGGAGAAGTCCTGAACCCTGTGGCTTCTGTCCTGGCTGAGTGCAAGNTTCACTTGGTGTGTATTTATGAGGAATTCTGCTCAGTTAGACCTTTACTTCACAGGTCCATGTGTGTTTCTCCCATTCCTCTCCTGCATTTTACAGAACACTTGGAGTATTTTGTAAATGTGATGCCATACACCTCTTATAAATTGAATGTATTTGTATCTCCCAACCCCAACCCACTAACAGCTGTGCCTGGTAGCACAGAGTCAGGTGGCATTTAATGTCTGTGGGAAATTAAAAAAAAAAAAGGTCTATGTTGGCATAAACCTTTACAACTTCTCACGGATGGAACATTTCCTTCCACCTGTTTTCAAAACAACACTGATGCAGCACAAAACCCCCCACAGGTGTAATTCTGGATGGTTTTTGCTGTGCAAACAGCAGATTCAGGCTGCAAATCTCCAGGGTCTCTGTGAGCAGAGTGGAGAAGTCCTGAACCCTGTGGCTTCTGTCCTGGCTGAGTGCAAGGTGGGCTGCTGGGCCAGCTGGCAAACTGGCAGGGAACCAGGCAGCTGCTTTCCTTCAAAGTGTTGGATGAAGTCAAAATGTACTGCGGAAGCATGCTGACTTCATGGAATTGACTTCTTTCTGAAGGAAAAAAATTAGGACGGAAGATTTCCGACTCTAATTGTAGCATTCCTCTCCAGAGCACAGATTTTGACTTTTCCTATGGGAAATTATGGGAGCTCCATCACTGACAGTGAGTGTATTATCAAAATAAGAAGAGATAAGGTCTTTGCATATGTGTTGTACTCCAGCTATCAAACCCTGATCTTAAGACTGTGATGAATAATCTTCATGCATTCAGACTGCTTAGAACTTACTGAACTTACCAATTTACTGGAGTCTGAAAAAGTAATTTCTCACTCCATTTAAGCATTTTAAGTTGTTCAGCAGCCATTCTGATCCTGACGGCCCTGTCTCACACAGCACCCCTGCTCCAGAGAGGACGACACGAGCAAGGAACAAAGCGCCCTTTGGGTCCAACAGGTTATTTTGAGAGTTGGGATCCACGTGGTGAGGGTGAGGAGAGGGACACACAGATTCTCCTGACAGCTGTGCTCACTCTTGCTGCTTCCTCTCTGTGCAGATGGTTCACAAATGCTGCAGCAGGGTTAGGATGGGGAAGAGTCTGACCTGGTGCTTGGTCTGTGCTGACAAGAAGGGTGGAGTGTTGTCTAGAACAATAAAACAAATGTGGATTTAGGAAACTTCACTGACGTGGAAACTGAGATTTTCGGTTGGAAGTAGTTCAGCCTAGATGAATCCCACTGCATGAAATGTTTTGGGGAAGAAAAAATTTAAAATTGGTGAGACATTGTGTTTTTAGACTCAAACCTCTCTTTTCAGGTCATTGTCCTTGTTTAGAAATATAACATGGAGGGAAATATGGTTGAAGATAAAAGAGTGGTGAACAATACATATGCTTCAGCTCACCTGGAAATTTTTTTTGGCAGCTTTTTTCAGACTGTGAATTCAACCTTTCCTCCCTGAATAAAGAGGATAAAAACATTCCAAATTCTACTGCAATTAGATGAGAAAAAGGTGGGGTGTTTTTGGTCTAATCAGCTATAAATGTTTATGTCTTCTTTCAAGGAAGAGCATCAGGGCAGGCCATGTGATGTAGGCTCATAACTTCCTGAGAAAACATCTTTTGGAGCAGGGCAGCTTCAGCAGAAATCCTGAACAAGGAGTGGTACTTAAAGATGCTCCTTGTCCAAGCAGATCTTCCTCTTGTGCATTTGCTAATGAAATAAAAATGAAAAAAAAATTAAATGAACAGAAATAATAAGGAAAAATAAAGAGCAGTGAGTCACTTCCCCCCCCACCCCACCACCTTCTAGCAAGCAATAATTGTTTTCTGTTCTTTGTTTCGTCTGCTTTTGCTAAGGAATGGCAGAGCCTGTTTTTGGCAGGTGTGCTCCAGAAACCCCAAACCACTCCAGTGTGAAGGGAGGGAGGGATTTCTCTTCCTTCCTGGCTGTCAGTCCTTCTCCCGGCTGGAAGGTGAGCTGCAGGTGCCTCTTCCCCTGCCCGTGCACCCCAGCACAGCTGCGGAGGGGTCCCGAATCCTGACAGAGCCGAGGAATTGTGTCTCTTGTGGCCACCCCTCACTGTTTGAGTCTGTCAAGTTGCAAGGACAGTGACTGACCCTCAGAAGGCTGGGGAAGGGAGTTAGAGGGGAAGGAAAATGCAGCTTGGAGAACCACAGCCTGCAGAACAATACACGTGAATTCTGTGCAGTGCACGTCCTCAGAAATTTGGGTAAAGGAGTAAAAAAGTGACCTCCTCTTGCCACAACCTTCTCTTTGAATACACCCACCTCCCTTTTTTTTTTTCCCCCTTAAAAGCAGTCAGTATCACATATAACTAAAGAAGAGCAGAATTCACCCATGGATGGTGCCAGAATGTAACAGCATTACATGGAATTTATATTCCAGTAAGTTCAGTCCTTATTTTTCCTTAGCTGTATCCCCTGTGTGATCACTGCTTGCAGACAACAGGCACATGTCCACGTGTGTGACCCTTGGTTCTTGGTTAGTGCAAGAGGAAACCACTTTGTGAAAAAAAAGTGCTATTTAATGATAAGATTTTGAAGATATGCCAACCCCCTATCCAAAGTATTAATCAAAATAAAGAGCACAGGGCTATAAAAAGGGAAAAGCCATTATAATTCTAGAGCTTTATCCTGCTGAACCTTCTCTATTTTACTTCGAACACATCACCTCTACCATGTCCTTTAGGAAACAGAAAATCTGATTATTCTCCTCCTCCCCTTTGTCTGCTATATATTTGAAGAGTATTGCTGGGTTGCCTACTTCTTTTCATTGCTTCCTGGTTTTCCTGTATAGAGATATAACACAAAAAACAATGTTCTGTCTGGGAGTGCTTAACTAAACGTTGAGGACAATGGTGACTAAATTAATGAATGTAACGTGATTGTCTTTCCCTTTCCTTGCAAGTAGGGATGCTCCTGATCTCTGGAACTTGTACAGTTCACGTTATAAATTCAACAGCACTCAAGTTTTGAGTTTTGGCTTTTAATTTTGATCATGTATAACAAATTAGCTCTACAAATTTATAGAAGTATTCTTTATACTTAATGCTTTAATTTGCATTAGGTTTAGGTGCATGTTTCCTCTCACTGGTGCAAGAAGACTTTTGTGGAGAGTGCTGATCTCAGCCAGAGAGCATCGAGCCCAGAGTCTGTGAGGGAAATGAGGACAAACAAATCCCTGCAAAACACAAGAGCACTGACAGGACTGCATCTTCTGTCTGTGATTATTTAGCTCCCTGCATCCCTGCTTTTGATGCATCTGAGCTTTTGTCTACCTTTCCCTTGAGTGACTGGGGAAAGAGAACCTTATTCCTTCATGGCAAAGAGCAGGAACACCCATAATATTCCCCCATCACTCCTCCTGGGAACACTCCACTAATACAATCTGGAAGACTAAAGTTTCATTCACAGGAGTCTATCTACTACTTGAAATGTTCTCATAGTGGCTGGGAGCTACCTACCAACAGCCACGGGATCTAAACAATTCCTATGTTACATGAGGAGATGTTTGCACAGGACAGGTGTTAAAACCAAGCACTTTCTAAAGCAGTAAAAAACATTCTCTTTGGGAATAATATCCTAAGGTAGTTTTGTTTTTATTTTCTTTTTTTTTTTTAATTTGTTTGTTTGGGGTTTATGTTGGGGTTTTTTTTTTCTTTTTTAGTTTTTTCTTTTCTTGGAGGCAACTAGATATGGAAATAACAAATCTTTTTCATGTGGTAACTCTTGATTTTCAAAAAAGGTAAAAAATGAAGCATCTTCTTGAAAAAAACATGAGGCCTAAAGACCATTGTAGTAACATCTAGAAGCTGATACATGCTCACACAGAACTTCATTAATTAAAAAAAAAACCAGTGCAGCCCCGTAGTGTGGAATATCAGGGCGCCTTTTAATGCAAGTCCTGTTTAAACCACTTACACTTGCCTTGTTCTCTTCCTGTACAGCAGCAATTCTTATTCCCTATTTCCTCTGGCTGTCGTGTTGTTGAGGACAGGAGGGAATATCCTCCATCTATTGTTTCATACATTTGAAGTTGTTCTGCTGACAGGGTCCATGTCTAGCAGCCAGAGTCCCCGATTCCAAGTGCAGAAAATATTAATTGAGCCCAAGGGGTGCCTGTGGAATTCCACCATGATCTTAAGAAAACAAAACATTAATAGCCATGATAAGAAATTTCAGCCTGAGGAATCTGGGAAGGCGAGTCTGTTCCATAACTGCTGCATGTTCCAGTGACACAGGAGAGCCACGAGCATAAACTTGGAGTGTTAAAACAAAAAAAGAAGAAATCCCACAGTGTCTTAGCAGCAGCTGAAACAGGGCGAAGCTGAAGATGGAGCATAATCCTGAAAGACCCTCTTTCTTCACGTGGGAAAATTCACATTTCAGAAATGTGATGTCCGGAGCTTCTGGTGTGACTTATAAAGCTGAAAAGACTACCTTTTCATATATATTTCTAGGGGTTTTCCAAAGGGCTCCATTTCACCCATTATTTCTTCTTAGGAAAATGCCTTCATTGAGTTGAACAAGGATATCTATGCCTGGTTGATCAGTAATTTGATAGAACCGAGGGATAAAGACAGCTTTTATCTCTGACTCCACAGCTGCAGATTTTCTGTCATTGGTTTCCCAACATCTGGCTGTCAACAGCAGCTCAACCCCGTGTGGAGCTTTGAACTCAAGTACTGATCTTGACTGTGCAATCTCTTCCCATGAGCAAATCTCAGCCCTCACACCTGCCCAGCAGGATCCCTGTGGGGAGGAGAGTGCTCTGCAAGGCAGATCCAGCTGCTGATCCAGCATGCTCCATCAGGAGCAGAGTTCACAAAACACTACAGTATATGCTTTTTTTCCCCTCAAGTTTGCAGGTGTGAAGTACCAGGTGTTGGGTCTGATGCTGGGATGAGCTCAGGAGGACGTGGGAGTGATCTTGCTCTTCCACCATCGCCCCATTGTTGCTTTGTCAGCAAATGTGGGTTGGAAGAGTGGGCAGTGAGCTGGATCAAGAACTGGCTGACTGGCAGATCCCAGAGAGCTGGGATCAGAGGAGCAGGATCCAGTTGGAGGCCAGTGGCGTTCTCAAGGGATGAATTCTGGGTCCAGCCTTGTTCAGCTTGTCTCTCAATGACCTGGGCAAAGGGACAGAGTGTACCCTGAGCAGGTTTGCTGATGATACAGAACAGGGGCAGTGTCTGATCCTTCTGGAGCTGAGCTGCCGCTCACAGGGACCTGGACAGGCTGGAGCTGGATGGGGACAAACCACCCAAAGTGAGGTCCCACAAGGGCGAGT
>WBMZ01014731.1:0-138158 GCA_013400975.1 Atrichornis clamosus
CGGCCGCGGGGACGGGCGCGGGGGGCAGCGGCGGCGGCTCCGGCGAGCATCGCCCCAGCCGCTCCGGGGGGGATACCTCGCTTGACCTCACCCTCATCCTCATCATCGCCCTGGGCTCCGTCTCCTTCATCTTTCTGCTGGCCATGATCGTCCTGGCCGTGCGCTGCCAGAAGGAGAAGAAGCTCAATATCTACACCTGCCTGGCCAGCGACTGCTGCCTGGGCTGCTGCTGCTGCTGCCCCTGCTGCAGCCGGCAGGCGCGGGCCCGCAAGAAGAAGCTCAGCAAGTCGGACATCATGCTGGTGCAGAGCTCCAACGTGCCCAGCAACCCGGCGCAGGTGCCGGTGGAGGAGTCAGGCAGCTTCGGCTCCCACCACCACAACCAGAACTACTGCTACCAGGTCTGCCTCACCCCCGAGTCCGCCAAGACCGACTTGATGTTCCTCAAGCCCTGCAGCCCCTCTCGCAGCACTGACGCCGAGCACAACCCCTGTGGGGCCATCGTCACCGGCTACGCCGACCAGCAGCCCGACATCATCTCCAACGGCAGCATTTTGTCCAGCGAGGTAAGGAACAGCACCCCCCGGCATCCCACACCCCCAACAGCCCCCGCACTGGGGGACTTCATCCCCAAGTCATCCCCAAAGACCCTTCTGCAAGCCCCGGACCGCCTTCCCGAAGCTCTCGCTCCTCTTCTCCCCGCGAGAAAGGCGTTCTGCATCCCCCATCCTCCTTCTTTCGCCTCTAAAGTATCTGTCTCTCCCCTCTTTGCCCTCTCCTATTCGGGAGGCTTTAGCAACAGGCGAGGGTCTGAGGGGAAGGGTAGACCCCCGCCCCGCTGGCTGCCTCCCGCCCGGACTCAACAGCTGTCGCAGCCAAGCATAACCCCCCCCAGCCCCCCCCACCCCCCCGGTACCTCTGAAGGAATCTGGCCCCGGCTGGGCAGCATCAGGGCACAGAGATTCCCCCGAGCCAGCGTTTGCTGTGGGTAGGTCGCCCGTGGATTGGGAGTTGGGGGGGTTACAGCTGTGGGCTGAATCTCTGCGGCTGACAGGACTGAAGTGACGTGGGGTGTAATCACAGCATGTTCTGAAGCAGCACTTTAAACCCATGTCTTTTTCCTTCCTGAGATCTTTGCATGTGCAAGTAAGGCGTTGGGGGAAACCTGCTTTGGGACTGTGACACTCACTATAGTTAGCAGGAGTTTTAATTAATTTGTGATTTAGGGTTTATTAATTGATTTTCTGTACTCTATCTGCACAGCTCTTTATAACCCCAAAGCTGAGTTTGCAAAGGAAAGCAGCAAAAGCGAGTTTCCATAAAATTATATGCTGAGATTTAAGATCCCCTACATGTTGCCTGTGTTGTGTTACCTGGTGTGTAGAGAATTTTTATCAAGGCATACACTATGCCATACTACTCCCACACTAATCATTTTGTACTGTGTTAGCTCATAGATACTCTCAGTACCTCTCTGCCTGTGCACTATTGTAAACCTCACAATCTCTCTTAACATACTGAAACCTGAATTTTGTCTGGTCTGACAAAAGTGGTTTGAGTGGTATGTTCTAAAGCATTAAGTTTTGCCTCAAAATGTCTGTAAAACTTTTGGCTTCTGCTGCCTTTTTGATGACTTGAGGGTATCTCAGTGTTTTTTCCTTAGGGTACAATAACAGTACTATCTAAGTAGTCCACAACTCTAGAAATAGCTATGCTAATTTTCTGTGGGAGTCCTTGTGATGCTCAACAGTGTGCACTGTGAGAAAACGTCAGAATGTCATCCCAAAAAACTCCAGAAAAAATCCCTCGTGCCTTCCCATCTGTGTGACTAAGAGCTGGTTTTTACCCCCCTTACATTCTAGAAACAGATTTTGCAGGCCTACTTGCAGCTAAGCATTACCATTTATAGTGAATGTGGTGGGCTGCTCCCTCATATATTTTCTGCTGCTGGTTACAGAAATATCAAGAGTTAAAATATTTCCCAATATTTTCTTTTTTCCTAGACGAAACATCAGCGTGCTGAGCTCAGTTATCTAGTTGACAGACCCCGACGAGTAAACAGGTAGGAGCTCTGTAGCCTTGGTTTCCTCATGCATGCTTTAGCAGGTCTGAATGGGGTGCAGAAATGTGTTTACTGCAGATGTAACATAGTAGTAAAGCAGTGGGAAGTCGAATGGATGTAGATGTATTAAATGAGTTTGAATTATGGCTTTTCTAAACTGGTTTCAAAACCGACTGGAAAGAGAACAAAATCTCAGTTTGTATTAGTCTAAAACGTGCTTCAAATACTTATGTATATGCTTCTGTAGGGTCTTCCAGAAAACATTGTGTCACTGAGTTAAAATTCAGCTAACCAGCTTAAGTAGATGCTACCGAATTACTTTTAACAACCACATGAAACCCAGGCGGAGCAGTAACCCTTGCTGTCCCTTCCAGCCAGACTCCCAAGGTCTGAAAATTCCTTGTTTTGTTTATGGTGGGCAGAGCACCTCCGTGGAAGCCGTGCAGCAGGCAGGCGTGGGGGGAATGCAGCACCGTGTTCGGCCATGTGATGGCGGAAGAATGTTTTATGAGTTCCTCTTTCATGTTTATTCTAATGTAAAGATGTTTCTGTGTCTAGTTCTGCATTCCAGGAAGCAGACATAGTAAGCTCTAAGGACAGTGGTCATGGAGACAGTGAGCAAGGAGACAGTGATCATGATGCCACTAATCGAGGTCAATCCTCTGGTAAGTCTGATAAGAGAATGGAAATAGTAGATCTTTAAGTAGGGAGACTAGGAGGAACAGTTACTTACAGGAATATAATACAAGAGAGGCATAAATAAGGTGAGCATATTATACGGGAGGCTGGGTTTAAGTCAGCTTTCTGCTACAGTTACCTGGGCAAAGAGGCAATTTTGAACCTCTTTTGTTCACAGGGCAGAGTTTATTTTATTCATTTGTTTGGGGATGGGATTTGGTACGTTATACTGCATCTTTCATTGTAGCAAAACTTCCTGCACATTAGAACAAAATTCTTGGTACCTTTTATAGTACATTTTTTTCCTATGGCAGATTGAGAGAATTTCAAAGCACTGAGCAATTTTGTTTAGTAGGCACTTCAGCTGGCAAGGCAATGGGAAGTGAAGGGGGAGTTCCCAAGGGAAAGAATGAACCCAATGATTGAATGACAGCCAGACTGTGAGGTTTTTTTTTGCCGGGGATCAGTGGAGACACATTGGGTGCTCTGAATGTGTAATACCTTAGCATTTTTGGAGGATTGTATTTTAATTCAAATCGAGGCACCATGTAGTGCAAGTGGCCTCCATGTTAATAATACCAAGGTATTATTAAATACATTTTCTTGACAGAGGAAAGAAAGGCTTTAAAAGACTGTGAATCACTTAGAAAATATACACGTTGCAGTGTTATTCCCATATGTAGGGCTTGCTGTCTTAGTTCTCATACTGTCAGTTTGGTTCTGAAAGGAACATTTGTTCAGAGCCTGTGCATTAGAATTCACACTCACCCTCACACTGCATTTTAGTTACAAATGCTGTGCTTTCTTTCCTACCACAGCCTCCACAGGTCTGGTACATCTTTGTTCAATACAGTGATTTCTTTCCCCTTGCTTCCTTTGTGCTCTGTCATGTATCAAGATTTCCTACAAGTGTGTCATACAAAATACTGTCAGTCGCCTTTTTTCTTTCCCCGACCCCCATCTTAGCAGATACCAGGGTAGGGGACCCAGTACTGTCACAGCAGTGCTGCCTCACCCGCCTGCTCTGTTAATGTCCCCTCTTTTCTTGCTGCTGTAGTCACTGTGCCCTTAACGATGGGAAAACCGGGCACCAGGGGAAGAGGAGGCTGCCACAGGGCCTCTTTCTATTGCTGCAAGTCATTAATATGCAGACCTAATGAGACTTGAGAAGAGCCAAGAGTCTCTGGAGCTCCCTGCTTCTTGCAGGGCTTCATGCTAAGTGAACAGAGTGTCTATTTTGTGTCTGGGAACCTGACAACAAACCAGGTCTTGCCAGAAGTTTACATCTGAACACAGAGCCTCTTTCATTTTTGGCCTATATATGGCGTATGATTTATTATTGTTTTAAAAAGCCATATATATAGCCTCCCCCACCCTTTCTTTTGCACTGGTTCTGATGCAGCAATCAGTGCTACTGAGTTATAAAAAGCTCCTTCTCCTCCTGCCCTCCCTGCATTCCTGGGTTGGTTTTTTTTCTCTTTTACGCATTTTACTGCAGCAGTCATCTCCATGAACATTTCAATCAGCTTAGTCCCTCAACATAATGAACCATAATAACCAAACAGGAGAGAAAAGAATAAACATCTGCAGAAGGGGCTGGATTTGACTGATGGTGGGAATATAATCATATAGTTGCACATCAACTGAAAACTATTTTCTTTTAGATGCATTCTGTTCTGTTATTGTTGTGCCTCTGTTCTTTATTCTTTCCCTCCATTTTAAAATTTGCCTATGAATACTTGTCATACTTGGCATTGATCCTTAGTGGGGTAAATTCCTCTTCATTTCTATTTTATCAAATAGGGGGAAAAACTATTCTGTACTTTTAAATAATTTAAAATCACTTAAGAATCTAACTTGATTTGTGAACTTCCATGTCTTCAGTGGTGATGGCATAGGTAGTAATGAAAGCTGACAATTAGGCTTGGTCTACTCACAATTAATAGTTTGAACTGAAAACTCAGAATGCACAGAACTTCCAATTTCATATATGGGTGCTGTGATTTGAGAATAATTTGCATGTGCCATTTTTTTAATGTTAGTCTCAAATAATTATTTAAATACAAATCTCTGTACAAACTGCTTTAATCTTCTACATACATATTATATACATTGCCTATAAGTTTTGGGCTGAGTCCTTCTGCCTTGATGCAAAGAAAGTGCCCTTTTACCTCAGCGATGACAAGATATTTTGACACCAAAACTTCACTCTTGCTATTATCTTTTGACGATGAATTTTACGGGGGAAAAAGGAGCATAAATCTTGTTTGATCTTGAATGGCTAGAGGAAATATAGAAGGAGTGTCTTCTCAGTTTTTTCTGTCATTATGATGCTCTAAATTGCTGAAGGAAAACACGCTGATAACATGGCAGCAGTTTGGGCTGGTTTTTTTCAAGATGTTACCTGCTACTCTGCAGAATCATATTTGTTTTCAAAAGCATCTAAAATTATTTGGTAGCTAATTCACATTGACAGACAAAACTCATTCCCCACCAGTTTTAGTCAACAGCATGTTCTGGTGGCAAAGCATCTTTTTACTGTTCTGTACATGATTTCTGTCACTAGTGAACAATCCTGTGGCACACAAGTAGCTACTCTGTAGTAGTCCATTGCTATCCAAGCTGGATGTCAAAAGTCGTGGTCAGTTATTAACTGGGAAGGAAAACGTGCAGGAAAAAAATCCATCACACTGTCATAGCTTTATCTTGCACACTTATTCAGTGAAATTTCTGAACTAAGCTGTTCTACATATCATAAAATGTTTTCAAGGGTTTTGAAACACAATTGTAGTTCACCTTTTCACAAAATATGTTTTCTTAATAGTGATTTAGTCATGTTTTAAAATGTGCTGAAATGTAAGGGATTCATACAGTTCCCTTTAAAGTATCACATAAATGCCTCATAATTATCCACATTCTTACCTACCTCAACACTGACGAAGTACTGAAGTACTGTCACCTGCTTTTGGCAAGTAGTGGGATGCTCAAGAGCCTAATTTTTGTGGGTTGAATAGTTATTTCATTGACTGGGATAGTAACCTGAGCTTTTTGAAAAATGACTTTACAAAGGTGAAGAAGTGCAGGAAGTTTTGGCGAACAGAGGAGGAGTTTCTCAAACACTAAGTTCTAAGGGCTTGTGCTCTTCTTGGAAAATTATTGAGACAAAAGCTGCTACTTGTTATAGAACAAACACAACTAACAGAATGCTGCTACCTATTATTAACACACTGTATTTCAGTCGTGTTCTGTAGGAGTAATTCTTAAGCATGAGGTTAGTTTATTTCCCATGGTTGATTAAATTCTTGGCCTCCCTTGTGAAATTGCCAGCTTGGGTGCCAATTAATACTCTGCATGTGTGTACATCTAAATTGTATGATTAGACACCTGTCCTGTAAGATTTGGACTCGTGCCATCAGCTTATTTCATATGGTTGCTCACTGGCTACTTGGCTTTCTCAAGCAGAGTTCTTCACAGCATTACCCCTTTTTCCCCGAATTGGCATCATGTCTCAGGTGCCCTTCAGGAAGGAACGTCCAGGATGTGAAGCCAAGTAGATGTACTGCCATGTATATACCATAAAATGCATCAGCCTTTTTGATCTTTTATTGTACAATTTACATTGGTGACTGGCTGAAACCTAAAATTAGGCTTCTGCTAGCAGAGTTTATGAAGGGAATTGATAAGGGTCTGATGCAAAGGCACACGGTGAAACATTGGCTCACACCTCTTCAGTACAGATTAAGTAAACACCAAGAGGTTCTTAGGCATTACTGCAGAAGAGCTGTGATATTTCAGTGTCCATGAGGAGAAGAATATGAGAAGTCAGAAGAAGAATTTTAGTGATAAAGGGACAGAGAAAAAACAGTATTTCTTCTCAGCCTGTGCAGACTGACAGCTAAATCCTGTTTTGAAGATCACTTGTGCAAAGAGTCTAAATCAGATAAAGTGAGAGTGAACGTGAAAATGGCTTAGAAAAGTGCTTTGACTCAAGCTCAGGGCTATTTCTATTTCTATTTCTTTCTTTTTATTTTTTTTTCTCTTCTTCCTTGGCCTGCATGCTTAATAATGTTCACATTTCAGTGGTCCAGATAGGACTTTGAAGTTGAGATTTGGAAGAGCTTAATATTGAAGATATTTCAGTCTTTATTCCTGTTCTGATGCAGATGAAGTTGGTTTTAGCCAAGGCAGCACACCAATTACTTAGCAAGAAAGCATGATAATAACTCTGTTTCATGAAGTCCAGTTCTTCAGTACATAAAGTCTTCTACAAAGGAGTTTAGCATCATTACCCTTGTTTACCAACACAAAACATGAATCATAGGGAAACGAGTAACTTTTCATAATATAATCTAACCAAATGGATAGTTGTTCTGGTAAGGAAGCTCCGAAAAGGAGGCCTGATTCCCTACATCACACCTATCTTGCATCTGACTAGCACAGAAGAAACAGGTAATGTCATTTAATTCCAAGTAATAGGCAAAGTTCTGAAAAAAATGGCACACATTGGGGGAAAAAAACCCTCTCAATAATGGTATTGCAAAAATTACTTTCTCAACATTTAATTTGTATCTTTATTTTTTCATCATTTACTCAGTAATACATGAATACACTTGTTGCTCTAGAGGCTTGGTGTATGGTTCTTCTCCCTGAACTAAACAAAGAAAGGATACATTATTTAAAAATTGATTTAGGCCTAATTTTTGCTTTGAAGAAAACTGTCTTTCAAACCGACTAAAACTCATGCACAGAGAAATTTTGCTTTTCTCCTTTTGAAATACGAAAAGGAAGCAAACTGGGAATATGCTTCCAAAATGCAGTGCTACCAAGTATCTGATTCACAGCACCTGAGTTCAGGTAATTCAGATACAAAAGTGAAACTTAATTAACACCTTTCCTAGGTTTTGGCAGGTTTTGAGGAAGGGGCAGGGGTTGGTTTTCCTTCAAAATCTGCAAAGTCAAGGTTGTGGGAGAGCTCATACTGCCCACTGGCCCATCTGGTAATAAGACTTGAACAAATGGGAATGAATTAGAGGCCTTTGCCATGAGTTGTTTTATGTATGATGTACTTGGAATGCTTATCATTTTCAGAAGTTCAGTGCACTATACTATCTGTTGGTATCCACAAAGGGCATTTGAAATTCATAATTCAGAGTCACCTTTAAAATCTCCGTTTATCTGTGTGCAAGGTCTAATAGGATAACTGAGTGAAAAAATACAAAGAGTTTTTCTTTAACGTGGATTTGTAATTATGATGGATAGTTTAGTACAGAAGGGTCATATATATATTACCAGATTTATGAGGGAGATGAGATGGAAGTGCTATACTGCTGAACATTTCTTTTCGTTGTAAATCAAGAACATGATTCTTGGTGTATGAAGGAGTTCTGTGCTGAGTGTCTGACTTCATTTACCATGATATGTCCTTCCTTCTTGGAAAATAGCAAATAGCCTTTACCCATCCCCAGCCCTGCATTAAATGATTTTCAATTAGAACGAGAAAATTCTGTACTATGACCCACAGGAAAAAGGTGGAGGAAGAATAGCCAACATTCATACCATAGGCAGTGTAAATTGCGTGTCTTCCCAGGGATTTTGAAACTAGGCTGCTAATCTGAATTTCTTTTCTGTCAAAATACTAAACCGAAGGGCTTGGTTCTGCACCTGTTAAACTCTTAGGGACTGCTGTGACTGATTCAAGCTGGAACAATTCCTAACCCTTGCCTCTCTGAACATTTTGTTGCCATTCTAAACAAGCATTTACATTTAGCTATGTGTTCTAGCAGTGTATATTTAAATTCAGATGTATATAATTTTTTTTTTCTTTTTGCAAGTTCTCATCTTCAACGGGGAAAAAGTTTGCAGTACAAGATTACATTTTATATCCCATACGTTCATTACTTTGTTTATACAAAATCCTGATTTATAGTGGCTATAACCTCTCTTTTATAATAAGCTGTTATATAATACTATTCGGTGCACTGCAGTAGACAAGCAGTATTCAAAAGGGAACAAAAAAAATATTTGGATAGAGACATTTTGCAGTTTAGCAGCTGATGGGAGAACAAAGTAGTAAAATGGAGGGCAATTTTCCAGGTGAAATAAAGACCTATGATGGGAAAAAAAGGGTGTATGTTTGAATACATGTATGTAAAACAATATTATTCTAGTCTCACCCTCCCGCTTGACTAAAGAATATAATTTAATATTTATCCTTAATTTTTCTTTTTTCTGCTGCCTTTCAGGAAAGGTTGACTGAATATGGTCACTGATACAATACTAGCAAAATGGAACTGTAATCCTTTTCCTATTAAATGTAGGGTTATTGGGTTTTTACATGTAGCTTTGCTAGGAAGTCTGCAAATTGAAATAACCATTTTTGTGTTTATCGTCCCTTAAATCTTTAGAAAGGCAAAAAGTTAGAATGATAAAATGTGTCTTTTTTTTGCGTAAGAGATATTTTCCTTCAGACATTTCCATACATAAGATACAGACATACACACAGTGTTTTATAGACATTGTTAGATACTAATTTCTTTCTGTAGAGTCTGCATCTAAATATTTCTTTTCAGTCTATAATAGCTACTACCAGCACAGAATTTATATTTACACTCTTTTCCTCCTTGCCTGATGTTTTTCATGTGATTCCTTAAGCATGTCTGCAGTTCACATTTGCATTCTTCAACCGTTCACTGATCAGAAATTTATTTTCAGACTTCTGCATGCCAATTATCAAGGCAAGCTTCTAATCGAAACTGGACCTGGCATTGTATATTGCTTAATTTAAAATTAAAAAGTCATTACAAAGTGAGATTAATCTGAGATAAGAAGCTTTTCTTTTTCATTTCCTCATTGGTTTTTTTCTGTCTAAATGATTGCCTTTAGTACTCAAGCACTTGTTGATGGCTCATAACCATTGTTCCTTGCTGAAGAGATTGTTTTTTGTAGTGTGAGATTTTACATAAATATTATTAATAGAAGTCAAATTATAGTTCAAAACAGTGGTAGAATTCTTAATACTAATCCTCACATTGGAGATCAAGTTAATCCAGTTCTTTACAATGTTGACTGGTACATGAGCTACATTGCATGAATCTTATTACAGAATCAGAGAATCAGCTAGGTTGGAAAAGATTTTTGAGACCATCGAGTCCAACCTATGCCCTAACACCACCCTATCAATCAGACCATGGCACTGAGTGCCACATCCAGGCTTTCCTTAAAACCTCCAGGGACAGTGACTCCATCACTTCCCTGGGCAGCCATTTCCAATGCCCAATCACCCTTTCTGTGAAGAAATTCTTAAGGTCCAACCTAAACCTTCCCTGGTGCAGCTGAAAACTCTCCTGTTGTCCTACATTACAGCTGTTCAACATTTTTTCCTATTTCTGTTGCAAGTAGTGTCATTTTTTGTAATTCAAATGCAAGCTTGTAAATGCAACGTTTATAACAGATTTAGTTCAGTTTTGACATACACCTAAGACACTCAGTTCTCTTTATAAATGCAAGAAAAGGATGTTTCTTTACTGTTCGCTTTTCTGTACGATGTTGAGCATTGTATTGGTTTACCCAAACTGCAGCTAAGCACCACACAGCTGCTTTCTCACTCCCCCGACCCCAGTGGGATGCGGAGGAGAATTGGAAGAAAAGTAAAACTTGTGGGCTGAGAAAAGACTAGTTTAATAATTGAAATAAATAAATATAATAATAATAGTAGTAGCAAAAAGGTGAAAGAAAGAGGAGTGAAACTGAAGGCAGCGAAGTGACGCACACTACAGCTGCTGACCCACCTGCTGACTGATGCTCAGCCCAGCCCTGAGCAGTGATTGGCCCCTCCCTGCCACCTCTCCTGGTTTATATAGTGGGCATGGTGCTCTGTGGAATGGAATAGGCCTTTTGCCAGCCTGTGTCAGCTGTCCTGGCCTTGCCCCTTCCCAGCTTCTTCTGCATTTCCTCACTGGCAGAGCATGGGACTCTGAAATGTCCCTGATTTACTGTAGGCAACTACTGAAACCTTAATATGTTACCAACATTATTCTCATATTAAATCCAAAACACAGCACTGTACTAGCTACTAGGAAGAAAATTAACTCCATCCCATCCAAAAAGTAGGACAAACCAACTTGGAGATGCTGGTATTTATTTTACTCTATCCCCATGACTTCATACACCTTTCCTCTCAAAACAAGTATAATCCAACAACTTAGTGGCTCACAGTCAGGAAATGTTCTTTTGGGAGGCTGATCTGAAAGTAGTCCACAGCAGCATAGCTTGTCATTTGAAATCTTAAGAGCATTAAAGGATTTGTAAGCAAACAGTTTCGTGTTGGCACGGACAAGTGTTTGCTTATATAGGGGACAATTTTTTTCAATGGTATCCACAACCCTGTCACACTGGACTGTGGGTACCTTTGTACTGCCAATTGCAGTGTTTTTTTAAGGATTCTGTCCCATTTCCTGGAGGACTTGATGGTAGTAAAGACTGCTGCAGCAGCAATGAAAACTGTCTCTGAAAGAGTGATGTAGCAATTGATTAAAGAAGCTCTCCTGATCACTTGAAAGCTCAACTCCTACGTTGTAACATCTGCTTTTAATATCAATGGGCTCCATCTGTATACCAATGTTTGCACAGATAGTTCCTTTATAGGACTCATTAATGTTTCATTTTATAAATGAAATCTGTGATGCCTCAATCCAGACATTTAATGTCTTTGGTCAGAGATACATTGATGTAGAAACAATCCCTTCATGTTCTTAAGCAAATATTTTCAGCCAGTGAGCCACAGACACCAACCTACAAGCAGGACCGAACCTTACATGAATGGGTTCCAAACAGAGAGACCTGTAAATGATTTTGTGAAGTAGAACCACCGATACTCTTCTTCCTGTGATATTTTTGTGTGCGTGTGTGGCATTCTGGCGTTTAGTTGCACTTGTTGAAGGGTGTCTTTGACTTCTGAAGAGCGGACAGTCACATTTTTGGTTGTTGTTGCTGAGGAGATGAAGCTAGTGGAAGAAGTTCTTACGGCATTTCTCTTTCCACTTCTCTTTCCTTGGCATAATCTTTCTTATCTGTCGGCAGCTGCTCACGATGCTGAAGCTTATATCTGCAGTTTCTTTTTCTTTCATGCTTGCAGGCATGGATCTCTTCTCCAATTGCACAGAGGAATGTAAAGCACTGGGCCACTCGGATCGGTGCTGGATGCCTTCCTTTGTTCCATCCGATGGACGCCAAGCTGCAGATTACCGCAGCAATCTGCACGTGCCTGGCATGGACTCCGTTCCAGACACTGAAGTGTTTGAAACGCCAGAAGCCCAGCCTGGGGCAGAAAGGTCCTTCTCCACCTTCGGCAAAGAGAAGGCCCTTCACAACAGCCTGGAAAGGAAGGAGTTCGATGGACTGCTGTCTAATACACGAGCGCCTTACAAACCACCGTATTTGAGTAAGTACCATTCGAAAAGCCGCATGAAAGCGCTCCCTTTGCGGGAATAAAAATTAGCTCTTTCTGCCATTCATGCCAGGAATAATGCAGGCACAATTTTAGGAACAGGGGGGAAAAATGGCCTCTCTTGGATTCAGGCACCACTGAAGAAGACGTTGTTCAATGCTTTTTTTTAAAAAAGACAAAACCTTGATTGATTTCAGTGTGATTGTCAACAACAAAAGTATCAGCTAATATTAGTGGGGAAGTTGCTCGATTTTGTTTTCTGATGTTGGATTATTTTCAAAATTTTCTTGGATAGATGGTTTAAACATTGACATTGCCAGGCTAATGTTTTCTAAGGCTAGAGTTAAATCAAGAGGACAGTCCTATGAGCTTATTGTTATAATTGAGAATTATCTTGTGAATAAACAGTATGTATATTGTTTTGAAGTAGCTATTTACACAGTTTAAGCATGTGGGAGGAAGAAGACAAAACCTTTTGTCTTCAGTCTGATCATCTTTCAGCCTACATAGTATAGACTCTTGCCAGTGCTCCTCCGTGCCTTCTGTCTCATTCCAAAATCTTGCCTCTTTCTTTAGTCACCTTTTGACTATGGTTATGTGGCATGAAAGAGTGTGATAGATCTCAAAGAGACCTTCCTAAGTCCTTTTGGAGTCTGAGCCTGTTGTCGAACCCTCGAGTAGCACTTTGATCTAATACGTCTTTTCCTTCTATTTGGCTGCCTTCTGTATTTTAGGAGAGACTGTAATTTCCTTGACTTCAAGAATTTATGATGTTTATCTCATCCAAATAAGCCAAAGACGTTAACATCACAATATCAATCCTTTTTAAAGCAACAGAAGTCTTTTAGGATAGCACATTGGGGGTTTAAAAAAAAAAAATCTCTGAATGGTATTAATTTATTTATTTCTCTAAAGCATTTAGTTGTTCTGAGAGGTGCTGCTCTGGCAGTCCTGATGTGTGAAGATCTTTGCTACAGATCATTCTCAGCACAGACAGCTCAGTTCTCCCTTCTTAATTAGCTGTCCTGGTATTTTCAATCATCCAGGAGAGGTCTTTTTATCACTTTACTCTTTAGATTTACTTTACTGACAACTTTAAATTTGACTACCGGTTCTGCTATGTGAAAACCTGTCCTGAGACAATCAGCTTGTTGTGTGCAGGCTGAAATGTCACGTGTCAATCTTCCGGTCACGTTCTAAAGACCAACCTGAAATTTCGCTACGACCTAACAACTCATGAGCCTGTCTTTCCAGACCTGATCTTCCATCACTGATTTCTAGGAAACATTCTCTAGCACCAAGCCCTGATCTAGCAGTACTGATTTCATCACTGTCACCTTAGTTAAAAAATGTAACTTTATTTTAACGAGCTAGGGAGCTTCCTTAGATGGTCTAATGACAAGCGAGTTCTGGTGCAGTCTGGATGTTGCAATGATGATTGTTATCTGATGACACCACAGTGGTAGTTCTGTTCTGGTTTGTTCTAGGCCTGGGAGTTTTATTTCAAATAACAATGACATATTTATCTCATTGATAGTTTAAATTTTGCTACACTAGCTTAAGTAGTTTTGTTGAACAATATTTTTGCATAGAGACATTGGTCTAAATTTTACACTTTTCTGGTACAAGGGCATAAACAGTTGGAAGTAAAATGTCAGCAGTAACCAATATAAATGAGTGTTATTACATAATCCACACTTGAGAATCCAGATTTAGTTTTGCTTTTTTCCCCTTGAACCTCAAAGCTAAAATTTCTACAAAATAACTGTAATGCTTCTCTGGTTTATTTTCCCTTATTTGGTATTTTCTTTATTTTAGATTATAATTGTATAGCAAAGAACAGGAGCAACAAAAAGAAACTGAGCACAGTAGTTGTAGCAATGAGTAAATAATTTATTATTAATAATGTTTTAAATGAAAAAGGCAAGAGAAATATATAAGATGAAGTTGCTTCAGGAAGGAACTTTAGTTGAGTCACTGGGTAATTGCAATTAAAACCAAATTTAATTCAACTTCTTAACACAGAAGAATGTGTCAAAATCAGTGCGTCAATAGAATGATTTTATAAAAGAAGCAATTAAAATGTATAAAACAGAATCCTCGTATTAAGCAAAAATACTGTATTAAAACTTGCAGCATGTATGAAAATGGCCACATGAAAAATGAGTAGCAAAGAATAAAAAGCGTACTGCAGGATGCAAAAGTTATGTGAACTTAAAAGGTCTCTTGAAAAAAGAGAAAGATTCTAAAACAAAATGATCAGAAAACAGCATAAATCCTAGGAACTTTAAGGATAGTGACAAGTGAACATAAGAGGGACTGCTTAGAGTAAGGAGCCAAATGCTGCAAACCGTGTAGATGTCAGGTGTAGGGAGCTGGGAGAGAATTGGTGGGTCTCTGGAGCTGCAAGTGAGCACAAGGACGTGGCAGAGACTCTAAACTGTTCCATCTCGTTTGTATTTACCTGAGGAGGGACAGAAAACACAGGCCAGTCTAGGAGGGCACCCATCCCAGCTAACTATTTTAAATAAATCTGTGAGACATGGGAGAGGATGTTTTTGAAAAATTGGCTGAAACAAATAGAAAGAAGTCGGAAGATTATGTGTTTCTTTAATATTCAGCTTCTAACAAGAGCTAGTAACCAAAGAATGTCAGAAGTTGTGTTTCTCTTTTAAAAATGTACTAGAAAACCTTGTAAATTAGGCACCAGTGAGAAGCCTCATTGTAAGACATGCAGTTGTAATTCAGGGGTTTTAGGAACAAGGTAGCTGGCACCTGTCCAGGAAAGTAATACAGAAAGATTGTCAATCTATTGGAATTTTGATAGAGTGAGAATTAATCAATAGAGTGTATTTGAACTGTCAAAAAACCCCTTTAGCACAATTTCTGTGTAGTAGAAGAAGCTCCTAAAGTAATCAAGTGTTGTCACAGGGCAAAACATTACCAGACTTTGTGCCTAAGAGGAAAAAATCATAAGGATAAATGGGACATTTCAGCAGAAGCAGAGTTCCCCAAGCCTTTACGCAGAAATCCATGGAGTTAAAAAAAAAAATTATCTAGAAACAGCCATCAGAAAAAGGGGGCGGTGTTTGCAGGTGACATGGAGTGGTTTAGGGGCACTGAGTCTCGCAGCACATACCCCTGTCGTGCAGGGAAGCCTGGGGAAACCCGGCTGCTCCTGAGGCACCTCACTCCGGGGTGGAAAGCTGCAGAGCTGTGCCAGAACTCTGGAACAGCTGAGGAAACCACTCTCAGGAGCTGTGCCACCAGTGAATGGCTCCAGATGTTTACTGGTAGCCCTACCTGGAGCTCTCACCGTGCCTTGTGAGTGTGTCTGCTTCGGGATTCCTGCACCGTGTTGCAGTGGGTACCTTCAGTGCAGGACCTTACAACAGGTAAATGAAGAAGGTGATGTATATTACCATGAGGAATTTGAATTCATCTTGAGAGAAAAGACCATAGAATAATTCTCTGAGAAGTTTCCCCCACTATACAAAGCCAGCAAGAAGGAAATAAAATAAAATACCAGGTTGCAAAAAGGAATTGAATTGAAAATACACTAAAAAAGTATTACAAAACCCTCCCACAGATCATGTCACTGTGTTGCTCTAGACAGTCTATTCATCCCATAGAAACACACGGCATCACGGCAACAATACTGAAAATAATTCTGTGCAAAGCCATATCAAAAGCTTAGTACTAATTAATGTAGACAAGCTGTGATAGGGACATGAAGTAAAGGAGGCTGCATGAAAACAGAGAAGGTAAGCTGCATGCTTTCCTTTGCTGTTCTCAAGAACAAGAGAGCAGCAAGACAGCAAAACAACTGAAGGGCAACAAGGTCATGAACTGAGCAGATCATACACATTTGATAAAATGTTTCATATTTGACACAAATAATACAGTAACCTGTTGAGCTTGTGCAGCGTGATTGAAACCAAAGGCTTAATAGTGGGCATTTGGGTATTTGGTTCTTTGTTGCTGGAGGTTTAGATCATTGCTTGGACAAGTGAAAATAGCAGCTATATTACAAATTATAATGCAGAAAAATATATAAATCCTCATACCTGACAGGGTTTCTTTATGTTCCATCATCAAATTTTCACCTTGCTGGTCTAAGCCATTGGACTTACTCATGCACCAATTTCCACATAAACATACATATTCTATGCATTATTCTGAGCAGAATATATTGTAAGCAGATTTATATGTACTCAAATAATATACTTTTAAGAATATATTTTTATGTACGTTTTAAGTAATTACTGTAAGTTATAAAATTGTGATGGGGTCAGTAAATTGTAGGGGTTTTGTAAACAGTTTTCTCATAGAGTCACTCCAGGATTCTCCTAACTTACATATTCTTCTTTCTGTGAAACTAACACTGCTTCTTATTCATCCACATGGTTTGAACACTGCCTTTCTGCAGACAGTTAAGAAATTTTCATAATCACTTGAATGTTTATAAAACATGAAAGAAATTCTGAACTTGACTGGAGAAAATAAGTGAAATAATGCTGGTGAGGAAAATAAAATTTAGCTTTTAAAGCTAAATGTTTTAGATTCTAACCATTTCTATCTAATTTTTCAGTGGTGGTTATATTAGCCATTATTTTTATAAGTAATGTTACTATAATTACCAAACCCCCTAATCAAACTCTGTTGTAGCAGATTCTGTAGGATGTATAACAGAGTTTATCTTCACAATGAATACTTGATCAGTCTGATTCTGTTCTATTTCTGATACTTTGAACCAGGTCCTGAGATGGTAACAGTGGAAACAGCACTATTAAATCTACCTCAGGAGTATTCTGGTCTATAATTGATAAGAAATAGCTTTCATTTTTTTTCAATATAATTGTGGTTCATTCTAGATGGGCAATTCTTTTATGATACTTTAGAGCTTTCCTAAAGTTATATACTGACATTAGTGAGAGAATAATTTTTCATCTTGTTAAAAGGGTAGGATTTTTTTAATATACAAAACTAGTCAGAAATTGCCATAATACCTTAACTTTCTATGTAGAAACGCTTATTTTGCTCTAAAAAAATTACTTTGGCAATGCTTAATCTACTTTGAAAGCAGGTTAAAATAAACTACATAAGGGCACAATTTACTGCATGAAATAACAGTATTTATATAAGGAGACATTCTGGAATAATAATTGTGTTCTAAAGTAGCCCCCTAGTTAGCTCTGCAACATTTTTTACATTCACTCAAGCATTTTCATCCTCAGTGATGAAACTGTATCATTATCGTGGCAATTACTGCCAACACCTTCGACATATTTTATGCATGAATCAGGATTTTATCATGTTAGGTAGGACATAAAGAATAAAAAAGCCGATCTCTTCAGCAAAGAGCTGATGCTTAAGCGAGGTGAATTGGAAAGGGAAAAACTTCCCTTTCTTTGGATATTTTCATCTGCGTGGCGTGGTTTCTAAACATCAGCTCTCCCTGTGATAGATGCACATAGTTCTGGGCTTGCAGAGTCAGATGATTTGGATGAGGCTTGTTAGTATTATCCAGAGAAATGAAACGCAAGCTTGGCCTCGTTCCATGCCTCTGCTGCTTAGCCAGGGTTGCCACTGACTCCCTCTGCAGCAGAGGTACCATGAAGGTCTGAACACAAGTCCCTGTGTTTCTGTGGAAGTACAGGTGAAATCTGATGTTTGCATTCTGCAAAATATTTGTCACCTGCTCAACTTGATCTGTCCAAGTCAAGCTGGTTTACAAACGAAATTTATAAAGTTTTCAAAAGTCTTTTCACAGTTGAATGTTTAGGAATTGGACCATTAATTTATTTAGAATAATCTACCACAGAGCTAGCACAAAGCACAGTTCAACTTGCAGTTATTATCCATCTTTCTGAATTAGATTAGAATAAATGACCTAGAGGAGAAAAATGTTTGTGTCTTTATACCAGGACAAGAAGCGCCTCACAATCCTTTGATTATTTTTCAAAGGAATAAAAAAAGTGCATGTAAATATTTATTGCATATTTTGATCTAGTTAGAATCATAAAGGCCCATTTCTGTATGCCAGGATTTGTAACACAACATTTTCTGCTGATGTTTAACATAAATATTTGAAAAGATGTTTTAAGCAAGAAGTCTTTACTGTCTTGAAACAACTTTCGAAAAAAAAAGAGAAAGAAATTACAATTTTGTACAGTCGATATGATGGAAGAAGAATTTTCTTTGGTTTTTAAAATTTTTTTAGTTACATCTCATTTCTGGAAATCATTTGGGTAGTTTTATCACAGCTGTGATAGTATTCCATTTGCATAAATATCAATAACAGCTATTTTGAATGGGACACTTCATTAATTTTTTTTAAATTAGGCCTGTCTGCATTTTTGCTTTTAAAATTAGCCCACTTGATTTCTAATACAAATCAGGTATAAATTTGTGAGTTGTCTGATCCCTTCATTAATAATTTTTAAATTCAATTTGTGGAAAAGGCACAGAAGTAAAAGCAAAGAAATTAGCACCAATAAATTTCATGTACATATTACAGTTCTTGGGCTGAGGATAAAACTTTGTAATGCTGGATTTAAAAAAAGGAAAAAAATGTACTCAAACAAAATTTTTCTTGGCATGAATAAACAAATGATATGTGCACAGTCAAAGAGTTGTTCCTTTGTGAATAGTACGGTTTTGTGCTCAAAAAGAATGTTAAAATTATGTGGATATCCTGCATCTCCTGCCACAGTGAAACTCCTTACTTGTATTCAGGGATTTATCCCTGGGACAGCTCTGATTTCTGCACAGATGAGAATGACTTTGCACATGAAAAATTTCTCAGCAGCAATGGAGGCTGAGTTGAAAGGTCACCACCTAATAATGTGAAGAAACCTAATTGAAAACTTTTCTAAGAGGTCTAATAGAGCATTCCTTTTGCTGTACTTGAAATGCTGAGATTTATTTGCTTATACCTAAAGTTTGCCACTTCAGATACATAATCTCTATGAGGTAAATAAAGCTTACAAAAAAAAAAAAGCAAACCTGAAATAAAGCAGGTATGCTGATTAAAATATAATTGTGGGAGAGCAAGACTGTGATGTATTTGTACTCATGATTGTAGGTACTCCATGGTCTTGAACAAAGCATTTCTCTTCAGTGTTTATTGCATAACTTCTGAAAGGTATTTTTATCTTACCTTCACGACTGGTTTGCATTCTTCATGGGAATGTATTCCTGCTGCAGCTCCTGCTCAAGGGGAAGAACACTTACAGAGCATTGCTGCAGCAATAGAAAGGAAATGGATAGTACAGAAAGCCAAATTATAAAGGAATATATACAAAGATAACTTTGCAGTAGCACAGCAAAACCTACAAATTGCATTATTTTAATCAATTTTTATGGAAATAATGAATATAAGAAAATGAAATAAGCATTCTTCTTTTAATTTTAACGCACAGGTGTTAGCTCTTATATTTAAATACTATTTGTTTCAATCTATTTATTATCTATTTATTTCAATTTATTTCAACCTGTAACTGTGGTCTTGGACAGAATTATCAGTACACAGTACAAAATACTGATTAAAAATTGTGCCTGTCTTTAGGTTTGCAGAATATCTTTTATCTTAGATGACTGTAGAACTCTTTGCAGCTACAGTGCAGGAAAATAACTGAAAAAGTTTTTAAAAATTAGTAACTTGTGTTTGAAAGAAAATTATATTTTTAGTTTGTCTTGAAAATACATAATTTCAACTATTTCTTTTCCTCTAATAGCTGTAAAAGCCTGTATCAGGCAGTTCTGACTGGAATGCACAGAAGTCTTGTGTATCTTAACTGCCTCAGACTTGTGCTATATTTATTCATTTAGGTCAATTCTGAGAGTGCTTATGTGTGCTGTGAATATACCATCTGTGGAGATGTTTCTTTTTAAATGATGAGCTACCATTTTCTGTATTCCTACCAGTGGAGAATTAAGAAGACCAAAAAACCCATCAGAAAGATTGCTTGAAACTTTAGAGTAATTTTTAAGATTACTGTGTTATGCTGGTTTAAAATTCCAAAATGCCTCTTTGTCCTATAAATTTAAATCCTATGACAAAAGTAATTTAGCCACTTAGGGATATGAGTCTCTTCGGAAAGCAAGGAGATGTTTGCAGTTAAAATTTTCAAAGGCACTAAAGTTATTTATTTTTGATAGGCAAAATCTATCCATTATAAATAAATGCTGTTCTCCAATGTACAAACCTCCTTGTTGTGACAGTCAGGAGATGGAGAATTGAATGTGTGCCTCATCTTGGGTCTGCGTGCAGCAAAGTCTTTTCCTCTCTGCTGCCTCTACCCAAGGAACTCCTTGGCCTGCAGAGCAGAGGAAATTACACTTGTTTGGGGTCTTTTGCTGTACACAATAACCATGATTTTCCACAGTCGTTTCCCCTGCTTTAATTTTTGAGGGTTTCCTTTCCTTTTTCTTAATTTTTTTTTTTTTTTGCCTTGATGTAAGTAGGAAAAATAGGGAAACCCGTTTAAAGAATGCAACAAATAGCCAGTAAGAGAGGGAACTGCATCTGTTTATCATGTTTGGACAAGCACACTGTAGGCATCGGTGTTGTTGTTCATCTGGCAAGCCTGTAAACAGCTCTATTTGTGCATTAACCACTGAGAATCCACATTTCTGTGCTAGCAGTGTGATGACTGCTGCTGGGAAGTAGCTGTGAACATATTTGTTTTGGAAACTTAGTATGGTGAGGTCAGAAAAGTCAAAAATTAGGTATTGGGTACCTTTTTGTAGAGGAAGTAGGAGATGCAATTAGAATATAATTTTTAGCTTCAACACTTTAGGAAATTTTGAAAGAACTAAATATGATGTTGATTCACTGAAAATCCAAACTCTTCTGAAGTAATTTGATTTCTTTCTTTGATAGGATAATAGTCTTTATTGGTTGAAGATAATACAGTGGACACAGAAGCAAATTTTCAGAACTTGCTTCCTAAATTCTGCCTTATTATTACATGCATGTACGAGTTTCAAGAGTAAATCTGCATTTCTTGCATATATATTTTGTATCTATAAATGATGTTGGTTTACATGAAATTTTTAAAGGTTATCAGAAGTAATGTGGATTAGAAAGGAAAAATAAAGGATGCAGAGTAGATTCACCAAAGAAGTACAGGGATGACAGACTCCTGTTTTTGCAAGTGAGCTGAGTCTCCTGACTTTATCTTCCCACCTCCAGCATCACGGCTGCATTCAGCCCTGGAAAAGGATCCATTATGAAACTGCTTGAATGCAACCTCTCTTTATTCATAAGGAATTTTATAGATGCTGATATTGTGGATTCATCTTTTGTCAGGGCAAAATTCTGTCACTTTGTGACTTTTTTAGTTGACTGTTTGGGCTTTAATTTATCATCCATCTATGCTCAATTGGAATTTAGATGACAATTGAATGGAGCTGCACACAGCTGTGGGCATTGATAGAAACTGCGATCTCAGAAAGTTCTACCTTACAAATGAGATGCAGTAATAACTTTTCTTCTGCTCCACTTGAGATAAAGGGCTGTGTGCTTCGTACTTCCACTATTCTTTATGGCTCCTGTAATGAATTAAACAGGATGCTTCCCACCACCGGAATGTTGTGGTCTGTGCTCTTACACTCTCTGGCCTGCCTTTAGCCTGTGTCAGCCAGCTTTTTTCCCTAACAAATCCGGGACATGGTGCCAGGGACCATTCCTGAAGGCAGATTGAATATGATCACACTCTATGGCCCCCATATATTGCTTGATATGGCTGAGAAATTTTAGTAACGTGGATATAAATCATTCCATTCTGGTAGTCTTATGTGACAAAGGATGGTGATGGGCAAACTGTATTTATGGATAGAAACAAGCCAATATGTGTTTTCAAAAAAGAGAAGTTTTGAAAGGCTTGTGAGAAGGTTGTATGATACACTTCAGTGTGTTATCTTGGTAAACTGGGAAGGACTCTCTGAAATCAGAGTGTATGCTGCTCATAACAAGCAGTCTGCTCGAGAAACAGAAAATAAAACTCATAAAAAGAGTAGGAACATACCTGTCAGGCCATAATGCCACCTAATCCCTGCTAGGAGAGAGGAGTGTTGGAAAAAACATCATGGCAAAGATAAATCGGATAGGAATTCACCTTGTGATGCTGATGTAATGCTGTAATGCATGTTGCCTCATGTAAGAACAAGTAAATTTAATTATTTCAGGCCAAATCCTGCATGAATAATTTAGACACCTCTGAAGGCCACTGAATGGTGATCCACAAGTCTGCTTCCCCCTTGAATCTGCAGGGAACTTTGGCACTTATGAGCAATTTAGGAGGAATGGTTCATATCCCTCCTCTTCTCCCCGGGGCACTGAAAATTTTAAGTCACACTGTAGCCAGCCTTTAGTGTATTCTGCACTGGTTAACCCTCAAACTGACATGTGCATTTTCGGGCCTGTTAGCTAAAAGAGATGGATACTGTAGATTTTGTACGAATGCAATAAAAATGGTGACTTTTGAAAAAAACACCCCAAAAGAACAAACAGAAAAAAGAAAAGAAGTTGAGAGAAGAAATGACTGTTGCATATAAACATATAAGCAATCTTTATTTTAAAAAATTAAAGAATCAAATATTAGTATTACTAAGGATAATACCAAAAATATTAGCTTATAGTGAATTACAAAGAATGTGAATTTGCTACTAGAAAATATATGCAATTAGAATAAGGGGTTGATGGAGAATTTGGAAATATTCTTAGGGAATATGCTCTGTGCTGTAAGTTTGACATACAACAGGAGCAATTTGGGAGTTATTTAATAGATCTTAACATAGTACATAATCATAAGAACTCTTGCAAAATTAAATATTCCATGATTCTCTGACTTTAATGCTGATGTCATGTATTATCTTTAGCGTTTTCAGGTAGAGAATATGGTTATAATAGTAGAGAAAGACAAAGATGCTTTATTCCCACTGTATCTTGTGGGGAAATGGTCTTTTGTATTTTTATGGTGCATTATAGAACATAGCTTAGCACTTTCTGCGCTGAATTGTAGTAAATAAAAAGCATTGTTTCCGTAGTAAATAATCAGAACCAGAGATAAATCAAATCTGACATCTACTGTGCCACTGGGCTGTTGCTGCCAGTGGAAAAGAAATTCTCTGCATTTAGAACAGAAAATCAAATGCACATAAAAGTGTCTTGTGTGCATCAGAACATTGATGACAAAATCCAGAACTTGATTCAAAGACAATCCTTCTTAGTCATGTGCTTAATGTAAAGCACATGTTGATTAAGGTCACTGCTTAAATGAACTGGGACTTGGGTAGTTGCTCTTAAGGACTGAAAAGCTTTTATATTTCCAGAGGATTACCTAAGTCCAGGTACATATAAATCTCAGAGCACTCAATAGCACCAGAGAAACATTATTTCAGTGACTGTCCTGATGTGTCAGCATTTGTATCAGACATCTCACTTGCCATATCGTAATAGTTACACATTCTAAACATCAAAAATACCTAAATACCTTTTAAGTATGTATTTTTCAATCTTGAAATGAAGCTAAAAGAAGTGGCATTATGTATAAGTCAGCAATTTGATCAATAAACTTTTTCAAAAAAGAGTGATAATCTGTTTAAGTTGTTGGTCTAGAGCATGATGTTCAAATTTGAAAAGTGACAGTTTAGTGCAAAGGATAAAACTCTTGCCCCCTTTTCCTGGAGTAGGTAACACTATTTGTCATGTTGACTGCATTATGGTCAGTGCAGCATCCAGCACTGTCAGATTTTGGCATGGTTGAGAATCCCTATTCCTTGAACTGATTTAAATGACTATAGACATGGAAATGTATGCACTTAATGCAAGACGAAAGAAAAGGACAATATATGTGGTTACATAGTTTTCTTTACACAAAAAACAGGGTTTTTTTGCATAATCATATTTGTTCCAGTAAAGATAAGTAAAGATACACTCTCAAAGGAAGGAAAGATTTTAATGGTCTGTGGGGGTTATTTATTTATCTAAAAGAAAACCTCTTTCCAGAAAAGTTTCAGTGCAGCAATAAAAGCTTTTGCATTTTGGCCTACTCTAATTTATCCACAGTCTGAAGACCTGAAGCTCACAATTGGGGTTTTTTGTTTCATATGAAATCTGGGTAGTTGCACGCATCAGTCCAAATGTTGTTGGTTTATTTTAGAAGCAATATTTACATCTCGGATTTCGCAGACCCCAGAAGGAACATTTCAGCCATACTGAATGCCATATCATTGTTAGGGACAGATTCCACCCTGGGGCAACTGACAGGTTCACAGGCATGAGCTTCTCCTGCCTTCCCTGCCTTGCCACCTGCCAGAATTCGGCAGGCAGAATGTGTTCTCATGCTTACCCAGCACCTTTAGTGGCCCTCAGGACTCATCAGACACACTCATAAAGCACACAAACAGTGACCACCAAAGGCACTTCAGGGGAGAGTTGATCTTACTTAATTATTTATATATATTTTCAAGCACAAAAGTAAGTATGTTACATCTTCCTTTCTTTCAACCCCCACCCCAGCTATTTGATATCATGCAGAGTTAAGGACCCACATTAATTGTGTAAAATGAAGCATGGGCATTGGGAATGCAAGGTATTTTATCCAGGTATGCTCTACAGAATACATGGATTTGAAGCGCAGAATCTCTTCACTGAAGGCTTGAAAGAAAAGAGAAAAGTTCCCCTGAAACCAATTCATGAGGAAAAGATATATGAGAAAAATGCTATTTTCATATTGGTGTACCAAAGTTTATCAGACTGGATAAGACAATCTCTTTTTGAATGCCATTAATGGAATATTCATAAAAGACTATTAACAATGCTTTAGCAAACTTCTTTAAGTAATAGATCATTTTAAAAACAAAACTAAAAAGACTTTATGGATTGCAAAAGATTCTGAATTGACACCTGCAGTGACTGGAATGCTTTTTTATCCACAGAACATGGGTGGCAGCAGAATAATCCCCATCCTACATCCCCCAGCCCCAGCCCCAGCCGTGTGTCTCACCCTTTACCTGGATGCACCACTACGAAGGGTGAGGGAGCTATGGCAGTTTGCTCTGCATTCCCGTTCACTTGTTGACCTCTTTCCGAAAAATATAGTTGCTGATATCTGAATTTGCACTACAAGTTAGCTGGAACAGCCAGAATGCATTCTACCACTGCTTAGGTCCTGGTCTCTGTTTGGTTGGGCTGAATTTGCAGTTGGTTGGTCATTAGGATTATCCATTTCTGACTCTGGCAAAGCCAATGGGACTTAGTGTGGGGCCAGGTTTCATCTACTGCAGTTGACATGTAGACTGTAAGGCAAACCATCAAAATATAAAGACAATTAAAATTAATAATGCAAGTTTAAAACCGACCTGGCCATAATGCATATGAGGCAATTAACTCCTTTTAAAATCCTTGCTCACTACAAGTGAAGCCAGAATAGCTGGGCTGTTTCTGAGCGAACTGCAGGAAGTTCCAGCCTCCTGTGTTCCTCATGTGCTGTGCTTTGTGGGGAACACTTCACCCAGGTGGCATGGTGAAGGCACACAGTTTTTACAGGGGACCCACAAGAAAAGACAGTGATTTGAGCGCTTGCATGACAGCCCACATGTGAAAGCCTATATGATGACAAATATTGCTTGGATACTGTGTGAACTCAGAGATTTCAGATCTGAAACAACAGGATAACAGTGTACATACTGGTCTTCCTCCTTTCTCCTGTTGCATAAGTTTTTTGATTTAAAAGAAAGAGGTTTAGGTCATATTTCTCCGAAGTGAACGGGGATCAGGAGTATGTCTGTAACAGCAAGAGCATGCCTGGTATTTGATATTCTTTGGAGATTTTAATATCTAGCAGTTCATTTGGGTCTTTAGGCTGTTGGCACTTCCGGGGGGACTCAGCATTTGTTCTGTAGAGAGCAGAAATAATGCTGTGGGAGTTTATGGAGCTCTTAAATACAGTCCAGAGGGAACGTGACAGTAGTTATAAAAGGCATAGGATGTGCTTTCTTTTGCTGCTTGGGTTGGTTGTGGAAGGAAACAGTGAGGCCTTTCTCTGTCCCTGTTAGATTAGCTACCACTGCTAAGCAGGAGCAAAATTTGATTTGGACAGTTTGAAGGTGTTCCAAGCACAGGCAATCCCTACTAGGCTTAGCCAAAAGAGGAAATGTACCTGCCTGTACTCAGAGTTGTAAAGCAGTAATCTGGCATCAAGTTTGGATGCAGTAGGATGATTCACAATAGGGTGAAAGGAAGGGACAAAGGCTTTACAGTATTTTCTGTTCATTTATGAACCATGAGCTGGGAATAATCACTGCATGCTTTAGTTTCTCTTTCCTGTTTCTTATGTTAGTGTTTTTCATTTCTTTTTCTGTTCAACTGCCACTGATATCTTTACATGTCTTCTTCTATCAGTCTACACAGAACCAGCTCACTTTGGATGGGAGCCTTTCTAGGGTACATTAAGCAACAAAGGAATCTTAATATGTTTTTGCTAGGTTTTATTTTATTATTTTATTTTATTTTATGCATTAAGTGCTCTTACTGTAACATTCAAAATCTTTGTTTTTTGGGGAAGGATCAACAGCCAGTACAGCACAAATCCCATACCCTAAGAATTTTAATTGTAATACTTGTGATTTTTTAATCATCTTGTTCATCTCAAATAATAGTAGAATATATGTACAAGTAGTGTAATTACCTTATTAGAATTATGAAGCTGCTTATTATTAAAACCTTCTTTCTGACTAGTACCTGTACTCACACAGACTTGAAGCTTCCCTGTGTTCTAGTTTGAGAGTTTGGAACAGGAGATAAAATAGGGACGAAAGAGAGAGCTGTGATCTCGGAGGAGATATTAGGCACCAGAAATTATGGTGTTCTTGTTCCAGCTCTTACACTGACTCTGATACTTCCATTTCTATAGCACTTGCCATCTCTGGATCTCAAAGTGGATTATAAAGAATAGTGATTTAAACCTTCCTGCACCTCTAGGAGATAGGTAAGCAATATTATTCCCATTTTACAGATGGAGAAAATTGTGATACAGAGAGGCTTAGTGTTTCTTATTAAAAGTTTATTTATGAACATACATGCATGCACACACACAGAACCAGAAACAGATGTCAGAACTCTCATTGCCCTCTTTTTTAAGCTAAGTCCATCCTCCTTTCCATTTAACCTCTCTGATTTATATTCCCCATCTGTAAAAAGACGGAAACTGGTATAGACACGGAGAGATTTGCTTGCACATAAATCTCTGTGCAAAACCAGAAAAATAGCCAAACAAACACGGAGGACAAAAGTTGCCTTTGTAATCCAATGTATTTGATGTGTTGGCAGAGGATATTTTAAGATTTGGGACAATGATTTTGTAGGTGGGAAGAGCTGCAGGTGTTCTGCAACCTAATGTGTAATATTTGGTTATTGCTATAAAAGGGCCTGATAGTTTTGTAGTATAAGCATACTAACTGAAGATTAAAAAATTTAAAATGCATCAATTTACATGGCAAAAGGCCAGACACAGCCAGTAACTCAATCTCTGTGTTATCTGAGAGATGGTGCCACATCAACCCCGCCAAGGCACTGTGGCAGACGGGAGCAGGGCAGTAGTGCTGCACGAAGGCAGTGATTGCCCCAGCTGCATTTCTGTGTATCTTTCTCCCGTCAAAGTCCTACTGTGTCTGTAGTGCAGCAGGAGTTCCTCAGTGGCAGACACCAATCTAGGCAACTATGCTTAAATATTTACAAGAGAACTGAAATTATTACTAAACTTTGGGGAAAAGGTTTTAAAGATCCAATATGTTTTGTTATTTTTATTACTATTATTGGAACAGTTGTTTCTTGTAATATTAAAACAGATACTTTAAAAGATGTCTAGAAACTGGATTAATCTGATCATGAATGTTCTGATCTCATTAATCTTAAATACAATGTTTAAAAAACATCTTGCAGAAGCTTTTAAAATTCCTTCTAATGCTGCTACTAATTTGCTACAGAAATGAAACATTCAAAACATCATGTATTAGGGGTTTTAATTTTAACAACACATCTGGCAATTGTCTGTGTGTTGAACAGATAGCTTATACAGAAGTGTTTTTCACATTTTCCTGTGTGCATCCTACAGCATAGGCAGGCTAGATTAGAGGAACATACAACACCCACGGTAACATTTTCCTGTAAGTAATCTGACTTCCCTGTGATAGAGCACCTGGATTTCATACGTTTACTAGTGAATACATATAGGGAAAAAGTACGGCTAATGTATATATTTATGTTAAATGGAACGGAGACTGGATGTGTTCATGTGTCAACCAACATGCAAGCATCAGCCTGTGCATATGGATGGCTTGATTCCAAGATTCATTCGAAAGTTAAGATTCCTTTTTGTTTCAGTTGTAAAACTTCATGCAGAGAAATAGGCTGAATTTCAGGTAGAGATTGAGTTGATTTGGAGCTAAGGTAACACCTGATTTTATCATTACAAGCTTTACCAGATAATGATGATGCTGATGCTAATAATAATACTTCAGCAAGTGAGTTAGTTCCTTGTTTTAATGTGTGACTGAGATCAGAATTTAACCTGGGGTCTTCCTGAATGCTAGTAAAAAATCATTTGTTACTTTTGCTCCCAATTACAGTTAAAGTAGGCAGTGTCTTGAGGTAATATAGCTACTGCAGCTGTTGGATTAGGATATGGCTTTGCTAATGCATTGACCTTCTTCATCTGTGTAACATGAGTTAATTTTCATCTGACAGTAAATGTTGGAATTTGAATTGTAGCACTAATGTACCATTTTTTCATCTGTCAAACCAGACTAAAGGGTCATTAGGTGATGAGGATAATGGTTCACTTTGAAAGAGAAGGAAAACCAGCTTCTGAATCTTTGGGGGAATTCTAGATTTTGCTTCAAATAACAAGCTGAACTAGGGAAAAATTAGGCTATGAAATTCAAGTAATACTTGAACTGTAAGTCTGTTTGCCTTGTCCTTATACTGATTCTGTACAGGCACATTGGAATATTTGCCAAGACATGTTAGACAGAATAATAAAACAACCTATGAAATTTGGTATTCAGGCTATCAAGCCTCAAAAAGAGGCTTTCTCTGAAAAGTGAATCAACATTAAGCTGTTTGCTATAACGGGAATTTCAAGCGACAGTTTGTGACAAGTTTTGATTGTTCCTCTACCCTCTTAAGAAATCCTAAGCCTAAGAACTGTTGGAGCCTGATTTTTTATGTTTGTTCCTCTCAGAAGTGTCTTTCTTTCTTTCCCGCAGCACGGAAAAGGATATGCTAGTCACTTCTACAGGACTTACCTGAAGCAGCATGATTTGCACAAAAGAAAGTCGACCAACAAAAAGCATCAACTTTCAACTTCATTATCTTGGCCATCCAGTTCTGTGTAACTGAAGGATTTGTGTGCTGTTGGAGACATCCTGGCCAACAATAGGACCTAATTGCTCTCAGCAGGCCTGAGAAATGAGTTGAAATGTGTAGAACTGTAGAAACTTCAGAGGCAACTGATCTTGCCTCTCTGATCAGTGTGTGCCTGTTTACAGCACTATATATCTTTCTCTCTCCAAAATGTCACTGAGCCCTTTAGATGTTTATATTCACCACAAAAAGCCAATCGTACAGATAAAAGAGATGTGCATTATAAATGCAATATCACTGTTTTAAACTTGACTGTTTTATATTATTTTTGTGTGATCAAGTGTTCCCCAAACTATTCCAACTTTACAAGAGAGATTGTGATCATGTTCTTTTCACCTGTGGGTCATAAAAATGTTGTTAATCTGAAGACCCACAAAATTATCAAAGACATTTCTGTAGTTTATACACCGTGTTGCAAAGTGTTTACTGTACTATTTCAAAGCTTCTAAATAAATATAAAATATATATATATTATATTATATATAATTTTCCGAAAAATGTGGTACAACTTAGTTGATTTTTAAATGGGTTCATACAGTCTACACCATACACTAAAGTGAGAAGATAATTCAGGGTTCCTAAGCTATCATTGCTAAAAACAAAAACAAAATAAACCTTTAATAGTACTTCCCCCAAATTCGTATTTTGGTCAATCCTGTTTTTCTTGTTTAAAAAAAAAAAAAAAGCTGTAAGCAACAACATTTTGTCTAAAAGTTGTAAGGAATTTTCAATGCCAAAGATGCAGCTGTCAATATTACCCGAATGAGCGCTATGTACTATCAGAGGTATAAATCACTCTCCATTATTTTGATTATGTTTCTACGGTTTTTAATTTGAAATCACGAAATCTTTTCTAAGGCTCTATAAATTCACCTGTATATGTTGTTAAAAAGAACACTGGGTGTCTGTACATTTTGCAATGTAAGATATAATGTAAGTGAAGTTAAGTATTTTAAGAAAATCATCCCAAGCTCATAAATATGTATACATACATGCATACATACACACACACACACACACACAAACACCCACATTTCTCTCTTTGACATAGTTTTGTGAAACTATACAAATATATTGCCTAAAAATATTTCTCTTGTGGCTAGGAATAGTTGTTGATAGAATTCAAATTACAAAGGCAAAGTATATGCCAAACTCTTTTATCACAAAGGAGATTTCCGATTAGGAACATGGCACATTCTCAGCTGACCCCTCTCCCATTGGAGTTAAAATGGTGTTGGCCACCATCTTTGTTGGGAAAAGGATTAAGCCCTTGCATATAATCTTTATGTTCTGTAATAATTCTGTGGTCTGAAACTATCTTAGAGCGTTTCTTTTTTACGAAATATTGAAAAAAGTAAAATTTCAAAGGTAAAGTTTAAAACTACTTTCATGTCCATGGAGTTTAAGTACCATTTACTAAATGTAAAAATCTAGTAAAATTTTTTCTTTTTTTTTTTTTGTACTGTGATTTTTTTCCCCAACTGTACCTTAATATGTTGAATAATGAAAACAAATGAGAGCACACTATGTTATCAACCAATGTGTAACCAAATTTGAACCAGTTCCTAGTGATGATTCAATATTAAGTAAAACAAGAGAAAATGTCTCATTGATTGCAGTGGAATTTGGATCATGCTGTTATATAGGAATTGTGCTCTCCCTACCAATGCTGCCACGGGATGAACGTGTGAGAAGCCACTGCTAAGTCATGATAGAGTTTGGGGTTCTTCCTTTTGTTTGTCGGTTTTGGGTTTTTTTGTTGTTTATAATGACAGTTTCTATTAGATAGGAGTATATCAATCACGTGGATGAAAACTATCCTGCTATGGATCCAAACAAGATTCCTGATCAAATTACAAGAGTTCTTGGTACACCTAGCGGACCAAGCCCTGAAGTTGTTAATTTAATACTCCAGACAAGAAAAACATGCTCATTAAACACCTTAATGTGCACATCTAGCACGTTTGTATAACTACAAATTGTTTTAGGAGATCCTTCTAAAAATGTGTATGTTATATGAAACACGATCAGAAAAACCCCAAGCAACTGCAACAGCTATTGATTTGAACAAACACAGCAGTGAAATGTTCCTCCTGCTGTAGGTAGCAGAACTTTTGGTCACCTACACATTTGTTAATTCTGTGAAGAAAAGCAATGAAATTTGTGACAAATATGTCATTTAAAGGAGATTGTTAAATTCTTGTTTCTGCTTTTAAAGCAGGACAGTCCTTGCCATTCTTAAAACTGTGTTTTCTTTGTTTCTAAGTAAATTTTTAATATAGACATATACTGGAAATTATGGTTGTTTTCGGTCTTTGGGAGGAAAAGGAAATGGTTTTACTTTCTATTTCATAAACAGCTGAAATGTTTCTATTTAATGAAACTACCTTCACATTTTGCATGCCATTTTTTCTGAAAAAATTTTTAACTATATCATGCCCTGTCATTCATTTCCAAAATTGAACTCTTTTCATGAACAGTGTGATATATATACAGATTTATTTACCTTTTAAAATTTTTTATTAAATGTTACATACCATAGACATTGGTCCACACATACACAGAAACCCTTCTGAGTTCACTGGGAGAGTCCTAGAGGGAATCATGATAGGATGCAGAACTGTAAAGGAAAAGGAAGATTTTAAGTACTACAGCCTGAGCTCTTGAGATAAAGATGTAGCTTTTGCTGATTTCCCTCACGCACTGTGAATTTTGGTACGCTAACACAAGTTTTAGGACACATTAAAACTCAGCACAACGGTGTGGCATCTCAAGAGAAGGGCAAATTGGGCAGTGCAGAGGCTCAGTTTCTCCCGTTTCTCTGTTTTAGTGGACATCTGGCCACCTCCCATTGAAATTGTCTTGCTCAGCATCTCCCATGTGTTCTGCCATGCTCCTGGGCGCCCATCTGCTGGGATAGGTTTGTAAATGCCTTTAAACTTCAGCTGCTGTGTTTGCCTCTTCCTTTGAGCACATGTGATGCAAATATTGAAGGACTCTGATTTGGATATTGGACACGACATTGAACTGAAGTGATCGGGAAAAGTTTAGATTGGATATTGAGGGGAAATACTGATAGCCCATAAAACTGAGCTAAGGAAGGTTCTGAAATCTCCTTCATTAAAGGTTTTCAAAAACAGTTCAAAAAATACCTGTCAGGGATGATATAAGTGTACTTAAACTTGCCTCAGAGAAAAAGCACGGACAAGGCTCTGAGTCCTGTTGTTCTGGAATGTTCCCAGTAGGGCATGCTAAGCTTTGGAGGATGTAATCTGTGCACAGCTGTAAGGATAAGAACGTCCTATCCTTCAATTAGCTATTTGAAGCAATATTTAATGCTTGAATTTACAACTTACGAGCATAATAGAACAAGCTGTCTGTGTAAAGAACTGTCTTTGGAGTAAATTAGAGTTCAAGCAGAAAAGAAAGGGTCTTATAAAGGATAACAAATGGAATCAGGTCTGTAAATTTTTTTTTTCAGTTCCTGATTTAGGTATGTAGCAAGGGATTTCTAAGCAGCATGTCTATTCACATTCTTCAAAACCAGATTTTAGTTTCCATTTCCAGATGGATTCTTCCGAAATATAGAAATACTAAAACATTTCACTACATGAAATAAAATCCCAACTATTTAATGCAAGATTTTGCTAATCTGACTATTGAGGGAAAGAAAAAAGGTATTTCCATGAACATATTCTTAAATTATTGGAACAAGGTGTAGTAATTTTTCATTAGTATTGTTGCAAAAGTGAAATTAAAATACACAGATAAATAAAATTTGTAAAGATTCCTGCATTATAGCCACTATGTAGTTGTGGGGGGAGATATATCTATGTCTGCGTGTGTGTGTGTGTGTGTGTGTGTAGAAGTTCAAATTCTGGGAAGTTACCATGGGGTCTTTTCTTACAGTAGTACGCTCCTATCAGTAAAAGTAAACAGAAGGGTAGAAACACATGTATGGTGCTACAAAGCTAGACTTGTTCCTTAGTGTAGAATGGAGTTTTGCATTCAAAAATTAAATTCAGCCCCTTCTTCATGCATTACACCCACAACCAAGCACACAACTCCGTTGTTGAGTTCCAAAATGTTACCTGCTCATAGAAAGGGTTTTTTTCATTCTTTTGAAAAGTAGTATCATTCCTCAGGGTAAAGGGTGGATAAGTAGATAGTCTTCCTAGGCTGATAAATTGCAGTTGCAATTTTGCAAGGCTGTTAAATATCTGTCTGTCTCACCTGGAGAAAGCTGATCATATCCTGCCACTGTTCCTTGTTCAAGTCTTGAGTTTTACTGCGTTTGGGCTTGTGAATGAAAATCTATACAGAGGCATAGGGGCCAAAATAAGCATCTTTAATGCACATTTAGCTATTGCAATGTGATTGCAAAACATTGTTATCAGATGTCTATAAAGAATAGAAAATTGTTTCTTCTATTTGCAGTAATGTAAAAGGCAGCCAGTAGGACTTTATTATAATATTGTGCTATGAGAAATTCTGAAACTGTGAGTTAAATCCTTTGCACTGATGCCTACAATCAGAGATCAAATTCTTCTTAAAGAGCTCCTTTATTTTATTTTGTCTCTAAGAAATGGATACATGGATATATATATAAAGAAATATACACAGCCGTTACAATCCATTGTTGAGCATCTGTGTTTTTGTAGATATCCTCATATGTAAGAAATAAGCAAGAACTAACTTGGACAGCTTTCTTGAATTGAAATTGTTTTTGAATTTGAATTTGTTAATAAAGTTCATGATATTGACAGACATCAAGAAAAATGAAATTTCTGTGGGTGTAGTTCTCCAGAAGGCAAACGCTTCACTTAGGAAGCATCCTGTCAAAAAACTGTACAGATGCAAGTGCTGGAAATCTTGCTGAGTCAAGATGAAAGATGCTGTGCTAAAGCTTTCTTGTTCACTTTGTCAGCACTGATTAAAGTGTCCTCTGGATGTTAACCACTTTAGGCAGGCAGAAGATATCAAAAATTGCAAACAGGATTCAGATAATGTTTACCATTCCTACTGAAGAGAGACTTAGACAATAGGTGAATATATACTAAAATACTGATCTATATTATATGATATGGAAAAAACCAGTTAAGCCAAACACTTAAGGAAAGAGAATGCTTTCAAATACATGCACTTCAAAGATTAAAGTTCATCTGATACTCAATTTAGAAGCATATTCTGGATAACTCATCTTTGAGTTGCACAAACAATGAAGAGCAATGTATTGTATAACAAAGCCTTACAACAACATGGTAAGGGGAATGTAACCAAACCAACCATAAGTTTTAGAAGTCTTGGATCCAAATATTCACATTGCAAAATTGAGCTGTATTTTATATGCATCAGAGCCTAATTCCATTAAAGGCAATGGCCCAAGTTGCAGAGATCTGAAGTAGAGCAAAAGGAAGTTTTCATTTCTTTCTTTATGCATTTTTAAGCAAGAGCAGCCTACGATGAAATTATTTGACATCAGAAAAAGAGAAACTGCACTAGCTCTGCTTTTAAACAGCTGTGCAGTCAAGTTTGGAAGTTTGAAAGTTTGGACATGGCTATGTGTCAGTTTAAAATAGACATTTCCGATAATTTTATCATAAAGCAAAAAAACTCAAGAAGTTAAATGATATCACTGTTTAGGTTTTCTATCAAGACAAAAATGGAAATGAAGTCCTGAAAAGACGGATTCATGCTTTTACAGATGCTCAGAGAACTAAAAAATCATTGGAGCAGAGTATTCTTACGTTGGCATAGCTGTTGGTTGAAAATGTGAGTAAAAGAAGCAAACACCAACCTCAGCCTCATGGATGTTTCGCTCTGTTTTGCTCTGGAAGGTAACAACCAGATCCTAAGCACATTATCTCATTTCAGACCTAGACTGAAAGATGTTTCCTATCATCCTTTCGGGCCTAACATACTTGGAGTATAAAAGCAGCTCTCTGAAAGGCTTGCATGTTCACCTCAGTGGAGGGAGGGTATTCCCATTTGTTTAGAATAACATGGACAAAAGACCTGGATGAAGACTGATATCAAAATTGCCTAGTAATTCCATCCCCATCCCCCAGCGTTTCTAGACACATATCAGAATAATTTAGGGCTGAAACTTTATGGGTGCTGATGGAAAGGCAGTGTTACTGTTCCTATGTGAAGAAGAAAATGAGAGGGAGAGAGAGAGAGAGAGAATGCTCTCTGCTCTTCCTAGTCTCACAGACAGCATTAATTGGTACTTAAATAGTGTTTTGTTCAGGAACATAAATATCAGGAAAGAGAAAGTTTTCACCATGAGAGCAATATATTTGTTGTGGCTTACGTTATCTGCAAAAAATAATGATGAATTCAAGTAAACATTCTCCTGCTCAACCCCCTGAAGAAGAGGCTAAATGATGCCCTTGGAGCTCACAGCCATTCAGTTTTTGAGAGAGGCTCGTTTTGATTTATATTCTGTGTGTCAACAAAGAAAGAGAAGAGAGACAGGGTGCTGGAAGTAAAAGATAGGTAATTAATATAATCTAGGGAGAAAATGCAATACACCTTGTAATAATATCATTAAACCTCACTGAGCTGCTTGAAACAATCTGTTGAAAATTAAACAAACAAGCAAACAAAACCCCCAAAACAAAAAATAAATCTCCTTCTTGGCACTCCAAGTACACATTTATATTAGATCAGTCACAGGTAAGTTAAAAAGTAATGGCTGAGGTATATACATGAGGTATCATATTCTTTCTTACATCTATTTCCAGGGGATGGGAAGGGGGGCCTGTCCTGGCACCCAGCACCTCCCTGGGGACAGGGATGGGGTGAGGCTGTTGGCCCACGGGTAGGGGTCAGGGTCAGGCTCAGTGCAGGGAACCAAGGGCAGACCCGGCCATGGCTATTCCAGGCTCCATGCCAGGGAGCCTCTCACCACACCCCCAGGAGGATGGGGCCATCCTCGGTTGCACTGGTCCAGAGCCAGCCCCGAGGCCCTAGAATGAAATTTTCTGGAACATTCCTCATCCTATTGTGAACATTTGACAATTTACAGATTTCCTTCCGGACATATTATTATACATTCTGCTTCAAATACTACTTTTTAAAGGATGATACTTCATTGTGCTTCTCACCATTTTTGTCAGCTGTTTCTGGAGGGTTCACGTCAGTATGAATGGTTAAGTAATTGACTTACCAGTATAACTTTTAAATTGTACCTTTATAATTATAGATGGAGTTCAATTATCCCTTATCATATAGAAACTTATAGATCAAGGTTCCTGGGTTTAATTTTGCTATTTTAATTCCTGTTGTCACTTCCTGTGCTGTAACATAGGAATTAATTTAATTATTTTATTAATTAAATAAAATTTTGCTCTGTTTAGTTTTTCTGATCTAAGAAGTACCCCTTAACTGGGAAAAGATTGAGGAAAAATCAAGTAACTTACCAATTTTCTTTTTCTTATAAATAATTTCCAGATCAACCACTGCTCAGAAATTAGGACATGAAATGCAGTAACAGAAAATATTTGAAGCCTGCATGCTGATTTACTGGACTGGGGGAATTGCTTTCCAGTTTCCTTTCTATCTGGAGTAAACTGGAAACCATGATCTGCGTGCAGGTGTTTTTACATTTAGGTGTTTAATTCTTCATTAACAGAGTTAAATCTACCGCTTTACTGAACACATTGCTGATAGTCACAGATCTAAAGCTTCAGGGAAAAAAACCCCAAACCCAAAAATCTTTGTTGTCATCCCAAATATCACTGTCAGCAGTGGAAAATCTAAGGAAATTGAAAAAATACTTGTTTTAAAGATAGATATCTATTGACTGCTGTTCTGTGCACATTTATATCCTTTATTAGTGAGCAAAATATACTCCAGTGTTATGATAGATGCCTGTATCACTATCCTTGTTTTCCTGAAGCCAAGTGAGAAACTTCATACTGCAATTTATTGCAGAGTTGGGAACAGAACCTAGTCTGTAAATCAAAACAATAAGAGAAAAACCACCACAACAGTGATTATAAAATAAAATATTGTAAAATCACATTGTAAAATGTATGGGTGCTACCATACTGAGCTTGCCCCACATTCAGGTTAATGAGCTAACTGGCAGTCTAGAGAGCAATATGCAATTTTGTGCCCTTGGTCTCTCTGTCAAAAGAATATATAATTATTCTTTTCAAAATGGGACAGCTTCAAAGAGAAAAATGAAGAGCTCTTCATCTTTCCACTCAGAGCCTAAATCCTTTTGGATTTGATGATTAGAGAGGGTTGGGAAAAGGAAATTGGGTTTAGATCCCATCATGTTAAAGAAGCATTTGTCCTCAGTGGCCAAGATTATGAGCAAATACTATGATCATATGGCATAGAAAGGGCCTCTATCAGCATTCCTTTGTCTGGTAACTTTCTGTTCACTACATGTTTTCCGCAAACACCTACAAGCAGGATCCTGTCCTGTTAAGATGTTAAAGACTAGATACCTAAGATTTCCTGAGAAGAAGATGGTATGACTTCTGGAATACTTTATCAGGATGTGAGAAATCTGTGTTCAGTTCTCTCCATGTCACATAATTTCTGCATCCACATCCAGCTTAGAAGACTATCTAAACAGCAAGTTGGAGGATTATCTCCTTTTCTGCAGTCTACAAGAGCATTTAAACATCTCTTGGTGCAGGAACTAGGCACACTTGCCCCCTCCCATGGCTTATCACTGATTACATACAGACTCATTTGCTTGCTTTCCAGTGAATATCCAGTATGGTATGAAAAGTTTTGCTCAGTAGATATTTGTAGATGACACAGAGAGTGGCACTAGGCATATAACAGAACCATTAGAGAGCTCACTCTCTTGCCAAAGGGAGAGATCAAGAGAACAAACAACCCCTGGCATGCTGGTCATGTAGACAAACGTCTTACCAGAAAGTATTTGGACATAATGGTGGCAGTCTGAAAATCCTGCACTAAGAGAATGCATTGCTGGGAAGGACTTACTTGGTATTTGCCTGGCAGATGTTGAAAAGTTCAGAGATTCTGGACAATTGGATACATTTTCTGTAAGGTCTTTCCTCAGTCATCCAATTGATGACAGCAAAATTACCAAACCAGCTGAGTTGGGAAACAATACTTCTTCTGCATTGCCCTGGGAAAGGTACCTGCACACTAGCATTATATACTGCAAAGACACAGAGAAGACATGAAATAGTAATGTGGCTTACAGAACTGCTGGTAGAAAAAGAGGATATGCTCACCTCTCAGATTTCCATGGACTACTTTGATGACCTCAGGCATCCTGAGGCTGCATCTTGTCCTGGTTCCCTCACCAGGTGAGATGCTGACCTCTACCCAAGGGCCAGTGTTTGAGCCCTTCCTTGGCCCAGTCCTGTCCTCAGCAGGGTGCTCAATGCCCAGGGCTGGGGCTGTCTCCGTCTGCTCTCTGCTTGGGACAGCGGGATGGGCCCTGTCCTGACACCTCTGGGGAGGCCCTGTCCCCTAAGCACCCTGACATCAGGCTGTCATTTTTCCCAATTCTCCTGCCTTGCTGCAGGATCAGCACTTTGAATGCCATTGCCAATATATGCTGGCCTAACCTGTTCTTGCAAACTGTACTTATGCAGGCACAACATGCCTCCATTGTAAAAAAGAGATTCCAAAGTTGATGGAAAAAGAGTATTTCGAGATGCAATTTTGTTTTGATAATTTTATTTCCTTGATGTTATGTTATTGTGAAATACTAGAGTATTTACACTGCAAAACAATAACTGCTTCAAATAAATCAAACTAGAATATTTCCTGTGCTTATGTTATCACTAAAATTACTCTAGGACCTTGTTTTATTTTCTTGGTCTTGGCCCACTCTTACAAAGGAAAACCTTCCACCTTGTCTTAGTTTGAAAGACAGATACCCACCTATAATAGTTCTGTCTCTCCTTCTTTCCCCAGTTTCACCTCTCTCCGAGACACTTAAACTGACCTGACCAAGTACCTTGAACAAGTAGGATAATGAGAAACATAAGAAAATAAATTAATTTGAAGAATTTTGTGCACATGTTAGCGTGCAGGTAAAATCCTATTTGAATTCCAGTTTCACCTAAGTAAACCAAGGAGCATAAAGGTAGGTTCTTAGCCTCCTACAGGTGAACATCTTGTACTGACAGGTCCATTGTAAAGAGGGCAAACTGACACATTAATCAAAATACCAAATATCTATGTAGAACTACAATTTTATAGTTGAGTGAATAAACATAGATAAACAATGAATGCAAACTGAATTAACAAGTGAGGTGTGGGGTTGTCCCTTTCAAAGTCACAGAACAGGGCTCACAACTTAGGGAAGAAGAAATGAGGTAATATAAAAAGATATCTGAATTAATCACTCAGCATTCTTGAAATAAGCTGATTATACCAGAAGTTTGTCAATTTGTCAGCAGCCATCCGGACCACCCCACTTCCAGACTATATTGCTAGAAGTGAAGATCTGTCTCTGGTCCTATCCTATTCCCAGGATTTGTGTTCCCTTAGGGCTTTCAAAGAATAAAGAAGAGAGCAACAGAGACTGTTCTGTCTTGATGCTTGTGAGAATACCTCTCTGGATTGATCTTGTATTTTAACTGCCTGTTGTATCCCCCCTGCACTTATTCAACATACAGAAGCTAAATTGGGAGAAAATGTCTTTCTTAAAAGATCAAAACCTCAGCAGGCTTTGAACCCTTAAATAATATGGAAGATCACAAGAAGCCCATTCAAGTTAGAAGAATCTGCTTATCACCTTGAATTATATCAGTACTATCCTTCTCTTTATTGCCCTTAGAACGGGCAGAATCAAAGATAAAATAGCATAAAAAATGACACCCTCTGGCCTGCTGATTTCTGGCTGCCATTTGTACGTTAAATTACCAGCAGCCGTCATGATCAGAAAGTGTGGTAGTCCGCGTTGGAGGGGATAAACATACACAGACAAAAATGAGGGCTTGTTTCCTTAAGGGAAGAAGGCAAAACAAGATAGGAACGGAAAGGTATGGACAGTACAGGTGGTGAATGAGTAACTAACAATGTTGTTTGAGGAATATGGGGCAAGTGCTTTATACATGCACATACCTCAGTACTTCTGCCTGTATTTGTATTGCGCATTACCTCTCAAAAACTAGTGGAAAATGCTTTGAGATATCAGGCATTTTTATTAGGTTTGTTCATGTGAGGTTATATCATGTGAGAGCTACTAAAACAAGCAAAAGTTTGGAGTTTCAAAAACTTGCAGCTAACCCTCCTGCTTGGGGGATAACGTCATCTGCTCCTTAGCACAGTGAGCTAACTTCACTGGGACTTCAGCACAGAACCACGGTTTGGTTACCTTTCTTTGAAAGAACTGGGGAGCAAACCATTCCTATGGAACTGTCCCTTGGTCTGTACTCAGGCTGAAAATTGGCTCCTTCACAACTCACAGCTAAAAAGAAATCAGCTGTTCCAAGTAAATTTATGTAGAAATACTTCATGGCTGTCATGGTTTAGGGATGGTATTCTCCAATTCAGTGTTCCCACTGAAACCACTCTAAACCACGTGTTGCTTGCTCACTCCCTCCTCCCTCTCCCTCTCCCTTGGCCCTCCCTCTCCCTTTTCCTCTCCCTATGTGGCAGGGTGGAGAGGAGAACTGGAGACACAAAAGGTAAAGATCATGGGTTGAGATAAGAACAATTTGCTGGAAACAGCAATGGAATAAGAAAATGAACAGTAACAGCAACAACATTAATAACAAAAGTGTGCAAGGGAGGTGAGAGATCAACAAGAAAATGCTCACCACTATAGCATTATTGCCCAGCAATACCCAACCGCGTCCAAGCTACTCCAACCTGTAAGGAGCATTTCCCCTGTTCCCAGAAAATGATGTGAGGTGATACAGAATAACCTCTGGGTCCCAGACATGCCCCCTCCTGGCAACTGCAAAAATTAACCCTGTCCTGGCTGGAACCAGGGCAATGTCTCCAAAAAAAATTAAAAAATTTTCTGAGCAACCACAGTTCAAAGGGTGCTGGGTATACTCAACATTTTTCAAAAGCAAGTTACTACACTAAGTAAGAGCCTGACTTCCTTTCTGCCACAATTATGGATGCAGCATTTCCATCAACTTTATTTCAACCTTACGCTTTCTTTGTTCAACAAACACAAGACACGTTTACAGATGTCTGCTGGGAGGGGACCATGAATTTTTCTTCCTCCCTTAGCTGCATATTTATGCAATCCATGCTGAGCACTGTTTTGTAGGTAGGAACTTATGCATGAAACAATGTTGAATTCCTCTTGTTTGTAGATTGCATAACTTTCAACTGTGCAGTCTCATCTGATACATCTGTTAGCACTTCACTGGGAAGTGTATTTCCTTGATGGCCTGCCACTCTTCAAGAAAGATCCTTCCCTTTTTTTCCTAATCTCTGCACAGCATAGCTTTCCCTTTGTTAGATGGATCACTTCTCCAGAATTCACAATCTTTAATAAACACATCATCAACAAAATGCTTTCATCTATTCTTTAGATTTTGTAACATCTCTAGAAATTATTTCACTCCTTCTATGTGTTTTGCATAAAGTTGTCAGTGAATCTGTTTACTTCATTCTCAGAGAACTAAAGTTTTTACTTTCTAAAAAATCCCTTTGTTCTTCTCCCAGTTCTGTAACTATTCATCAGATGTCTTGCACTCACTGGTTTTTTAACCAGTCACTGTGATGACTGAATTGATCACACACAAGCCCAGGGCTCAGATATTCCACTGGTATCAGTGTAGAAGAGAAATCTAAAATACAGACTTTTATTAGACGCAAAATACTTGCAGCAGAGTCTTGAATTTTTACATTTCAGCATGTGTTACAAGTTGACACCATCCAATGTCCCCATTAAAATATACTTGGCATTCTGTAGTATATATAAAAAGTTGCTCACATGTGTCATAAAAATTCTGCTTCATTTTGTATGTGATTTGCTGATTAATGAAAGGCATGCAATGAATCTGTACAAAACATCTTTTCTTACCCATACTTGAGTGTGGACATCAGATTTTTATTTTTCAGTATTAGTAAAAAGATAGCATGAAGGATACCCCTTTGTAACATTTTAATTATTAAAGTCAATAATGGGATTTAGACAACCAAACAGAGGACCACAAGGGAAAGTACCCAACAATTAGAAGTGGAAACCTAATCTAAGTGGCACTGAAATTCGATGGTACTTCATAAAAGGTGTGTAGGAAAGATGGCCTGGTGGCAGAGGGTAATCAGGGATGAAAAAAATTCAAAGATTAGAGCTTTTCTCCACAGAAATACCAATTCTGGAATTTCCTTACTTGTGTAAGAACAGAGATTGGTCCAGGGACTCACAGTCTTCAGAACTAATGATAACAAAATGCTCAAGTTTGTGTGTGGCTGATCTTTTGGAACTTTGCAAGTTTGAATTGTGGTTGCATATTGTAGCCTAGATTGATCCCATCCAAGTTTAGTCATCAGCATTAGGTGACCTCATTAAGATATGGCAATAAGTTGTAAAATAATACAAAGAAAGAGAGAATTGTGTCAGGGAAAGCTGAAACTGAAGCAGCACTGAAATGACTGGTGGTGATGCTTACCTGGCCAAGAGGCAAGTCAGGATAATATAGATTCCAAATGTTGATGGCTTCATTTTGGCACCACAACTTCAATACAATAAACTCAGTCTTAGAAGCCTCAATTTCTTAAGTCCTAAGGCAGAGCGTTCTTTGAAGTATACTGGCCAGAGAAAGCTGCATTTTTAAAATCTTGGCTAAGCCGAGTAATTGTGTTCATACACATCAATCAGATCACACAATCATAGAATATCCTGAGCTGGAAGTGACCTACAAGGATCATCAAAGTCCAACTCCTGGCCTTGCAGAGGACAACACCAAGAATCACACCATGTGCCTGAGAGCATTGTTCAAATGCTTCTTGAACTCTGCCAGGCTTGGTGCTGTGACCAGTTCCCTGGGGAACCTCTTCCAGGGCCCAACCACCTTTGGGTGAAGAAACAATTTAAACCTCCCTGGCACAGTTTCATGCCATTCCTTTGTGTCCTTATAGTAAACCATGTGGACCTTACAGCTAAACTTTGCCTTAAAAAAGCTGATTTTGAATTAAGCAAGAAACTGCCATTAAGAAATAGATCCTGCAGAGTAGCAATGTTTTTATGCCAGTCTCTTTCCCTGACCATGAGCCAGCATTGTGCCACCTCAAAACTCAGGAAGTTTACTCAGGAACTTTGTTCAGAAGCTTTGTCCAGGCATACAGACACACACAACCCCCCTACCATCCCCCTAACGCCACCAAACTTCCAGAATCTCCCAAGAAGACTGTGCATGCCCAGAACTGTTACCAGAGGAGGTATTGGGGTGTTTACTGGAAGAACCAGGGTTATAAAACCCCCAGTTTTTGATGTGTACATTGGCCCCTACCCTCAATGGACCAGGACTGTGTATCACAACCACAGACAACAATCAACCATGCATTGCTGGAGCCGTGGGTGGTGATACCTCTCTATCTCTCCTTCTATCTCTCTTTCTCTATTTTTCCCTTTTAAATTTTCTGCTCTTAGGGTGATCACACATCCAGGATGGCTATGAACCGCTTTTCCAATCCATTACATTTTTTTTTCCCAGTTACAGTTTCAAAGCAGTTGTTCTAACAAAATTCGTTGTTTGGTTATTTGGCATCATTTTGTTTTAATCCATGCCAAGGGATCCTTTAACAATGAACCTGGTTGCCCTGCCTCAGAGATGGGTTGCAACAGTCCTGCCACTGGCCACCAGAGAGAAGCGATCAGTGCCTGCCCCTCCATTTTCCCTTGTGAGGAAGCTGTAAACAGCTGTGAGGTCCCCTCTTCTCCAGTGTCCTCAGTCTCCTCTTCTCCAGGCTGAATAAACCAAGTGACTTCAGCTGCTCCTCATATAGCTTCTCCTCTAGACCCTTCACCTTCTTCGTAGCCCTTCTTTGGACACTTTCTTGTTGTAGTTTAGCAATGGTAGCCTCCAGTTTAGTGTTCCTACTGAAACACTCCAAACCATGCACTGCTTGCTAACTCTCCACTCCTCATTCCCCCCTCCTGAGGCGGAATGCAGAGGAAAATTGGAGGCACAAAAGGTAAAGGTCATGGATTGATATAAGAACTGTTTATTGGAAACAACATTAAAATAAAACCAAGCAGAAACAAGAATAACAGAGTGTATAAGAAAGGTGAAAGATTCACACGTGATTGCTCACTATGCAGAACACAGGGCTACCCCGACTGCTCTTTTCACCACTGGCCTGACTGAAAGCGACCTTTCTTCCTCCTTCCTGCACGTGATGTGGGGTGGTATGGAATAACCTCAGGGTCCTGGCTATGACCCCTCCTGGCTACTGCAAAAATTAACCCTGTCCTGGCTGGAACCAGCACGTATCTTTCTTATATTGTGGTGCTTAAATCTGCACACAGTACTCGAGATGATGTCACATACAGATGCTGGTGCCAAAGTTGGAGCCCTTACTCAGGAAGTGGCATGTCCATCTCTGTGTAAGCACTTCTCAGCAACAACAAAAACATCCCTGAATTATCAACTCTGGTCACAACAGAAATCCAAAAAACCAGCCCCACACCAGCTACTATGAAGAAAATTAACTCTACCCCAACCAAAACCAGCAGAAAATTTAATTTCTTTTTTTTTAACATTTTAGTTACTTCTAATCATTATTTTAAAATAGAAAATAGCTGCTAAAATTTTAAATCAACAGAAACTCGAGTAGTTACTGCAGTTCATTATTAGCTTGGAAGAAGACAGAGCAGTGACTATTTCCCTAATTGTCCTTAAAGTCATTATTACATATGCAAGTACAATTTGGTACTCTCTAGAGTCTTTCCCTCATTACACTCTGTGATTCACTAAATTACACGATTGTGATTAGTGCGGCAATGGGTGTCCAAGTGGTATCAGGCAACTACAGGACTCCTTTTGCGGAGGTCAATTTAATTACATTGTGCATGACAGAAACCAGGCCAACTGAGTACTGCCTTTGCCATCAGCAATTGACACCTGAGTGTTAATGAGCTGGTAATTAAGAGTTGGCACAGACAGGCACATTTTAGTGTTTGGGACTGGGATTACCATATGCTTCAATGTCTCTATGCTAAAAGCCTGAAGTTACTCATTTTCTAAAATATACGGGATCCTAAAATAAAGTGGAAATACAACATTTGCAAATAACAAGCAAGAAAATACTTTCAATCAGTACTGAATGCTGCCTGTCATAATCTTCTGAGAAATCCCCTCTTCCTACTTGTAATCATTTTGTCAGCACTTTATCTTTTGTAACACACATTGGGTTAGTGTGGCCAGGTTTTGGTAGTGGGGTGAGGGGAGCAGGGGTAGGTGGAGAGGAGTACAGGTGTGGCTTCTGTGAGGAGCTGCTGGAAGCTTCCTCCATGGCCAGCAGAGCCAATGCCAGCAGGCTCCAAGACAGACGTACCACTGGTCGAGGCTGCGCTAGTCAGAAATGGTGGTAACGCCTCCGTGATAACAGATGTAAGAAGGAAAAAAAAGTTATTGTGCAGTTGTAATCGCAGCTAGAGAAGAGCAGAGTGAGAACATGTGAGTGGAATAACTCTCCAGACCTCAAGGTCAGTGGAGAAGGAGGGGCAGGAGGTGCTCCATGCACTGGAGCTGAGATTCCCCTGCGGCCCGTGGTGCAGACCATGGTGAGGCAGCTGTGCCCCTGCAGCCCAGGGGGGGCCATGGGGATGCGGAGATCCACTCACAGCCCATGGAGGAGGCCGCGCCGGAGCAGGGGGATGCCTGAGAGGAGGCTGGGAACCCCAGGGAGGCCTGTGCTGGAGCAGGGTCCTGGCAGGGAGCTGCAGACCCATGGAGAGAGGAGCCCATGCTGGAGCAGGTTTCCTGGTACACTTTTGAGCCCGTGGGGGACCCACACTGGAACACACTGTGCCTGAAGGAGTGTACCCCGTGGAAGAGTGACCCATGTTAGAGCAGTTTGTGGAGAACTGTTGCTTGTGGGATGGACTCATGTTGGAGGAGTTAGTGCAGAACTGTCTCCTATGGGAGGGACCCCACACTGGAGCAGGGGAATGACTCCTCTGCCTGAGCAGTGGTAGAAAACCTGTGATGAACTGACTGTAAATTCCATCCCTGTCTCTCTGCTCAGCCGTAGGGTGAGTGGTAGAGCTGGGAAGGAGGGAGCGGTAGGGGGAAGGTATTTATAAGCTTTATTTTATTCCTCATTATCCTGCTCTGATTTTGCTAGTAATAAATTCAATTAATATTCCCAATTCAAGTCTCTTTTGCCTGTGACAGTATTTGGTGAGCGATCTCTCCTGTTCCTTATCTCAACCCATGAATCCTTCATTCTACTTTTTCTCCCTGCCCCGTTGTGGAGGGGAGTGATGGAGCAGCTCTGGTGGGTGCCTGGCATCCAGCCAGGGTCAACCCACCACACATATTTACCAATACGTGCTCACACTGGAACTGCCTGTAATCAAAGACATGTTTTAAATTTGTTTGTAAGTAAAGAAGCATTGTTATTAATTACACTACTGCTGTTTGGCCTAGAAAAAATTAATCAGACCTGAACCTGTATTGAAAAATCTTTCTTACAATTTAAAAATCAATGCAATATCTTTCTTGAAAAAAAAGAAAACCCAAAGTCGGTAAACATTAACAGACGTGCCTTTTATTACTAAGAGACTATAAATACAGAAATGTTAGTTGTACTGTTCCTGCTTTTTTTACTGATTCCCCTAAGTTTTTACAGTATCTCCTCCATTTTTAAAATGAAATCTTGTGTTCCAGTCTCTTCACGATATAGCTTTATAGAAAAGTCATGTATCACTGCACTTCTAAATACCCAGGATGCAAGTTCTTGAATTTTTAGTATCATTTGTGATATTGGTTTTAACTTTCTGTGGTGCTTTTCTCAGCCAAACACTGATTACCAGGCCCTTCCTAGAAAAACAGAAAGGCACAGGTTTGTCTGCAGTATGTCACTTAGGGAGGGTGAAATGGCTGGCTGCTTTTTCAGAAGGTAGTGGGAGAGGCAAAACAGCTCTGCTGGAGTTGCTTTCCGGCAGCTTTACTCTCCTTTGAAAACAATCTCTACAGACTGTCCAGATTTATGAAGAAGAAAGAAGGTGATGAAGGAGTCTGATCTTAAGGAGAACTGAAAAGTGACTGGCATGAAGGAGAGTGTGATGATAACTCGGTAGGGGGGAGGTGAGGAAGGAGACTGGAAAATTAGAGAGAAGAAAAAGCTACGTGGTAGGGAAACCACCTCCGAAACATAATCCCAGAAACATAATTCCCAAAATACACAATCCCAGGAAAATTAGAGTTGGAGAAGGAGAAGCTGTGTGGTAGGTAAAACACATCTGGAAAATAACCTCAGAAAATCAGTACTACCGGCACTCATGATTATGTTGCAGATATTTTGATTTTAATTTATTGTCACGTTCCTCAAGTCCTGTGACTCTTTGCAGCTCAACTTTAAATTTAAAATAATATATATTTGCAACTATCAGAGAGATTTTAAGCCAAGTACATAAACCAAGTAAGGTACATCAAAACCAATCCAATGCTCCAGAGATTTTTAGCATTTTTATAAGTTTCATGAGGTAAACTCTGCATGTTCAGTATAAGGAATATTATGAACAAACTGATTTCTCTGATGCAGCAGGTATAGCATTTGTGGCTATAATTCCTGTAGCTCAATTTTGTTGTATAGTAGGCTGATGTGATACTTTCAAGCTCAAGCAATGCTACACAAATCATTATTGCGTTGTATGAAGGACCCTGGCTGTGCACTCCGGCCTGTAGCAAGCTTTAAAGCCATGGTTCCCTTGTAGCAGCTACAATCTTTTCACATATTCAGACTGACTAAGTGCAGTGGCTTAGACAATTTTCTGGTGGCTTTATGAATCCACAGACTTCACATCAGGTGAAAAATAAAGTAACTTTACAGAATCTCAGTTGTGGGATTAACTCCTAATTTTTTTCTATGGAGGAGGTTGGGTTTTTTTTAATGCAGCTGAACCCTCTGTAGGACATACAGCCCTTTATATGCATATTGCTATAATTATGCTTTGAAACAGCTCTGAATTCCCAGGGGCTTAGAGGAGAACACGAAAGGGCAAATGGTAGGCTTAGCTGAAGGATATGAAAGTAGCATGTACGTCTGTCAGAGACTGGATTAGATCAGTGTCTCGAGCCATTTTTGGGGCGCTTGGAGTGCCCGTGCCCGGTGAGAACGGGGCAGGCCGAACTGTGTGGGTGAGGCAGCGCCTGCCCTGCCCCAGCCCCTCAGCCTGGCTGGGCTGTCAATCATGGCACAGAGGGGGAGGGGCAGTGCCAACCCAGCGTCTGATTGGTCAGAATGTCAATCAATCACACACCAGGTGCCCTCTAGGCCAGCCTTTGATTGGGCGAGAGACCAGAAGTCCCACTTGGGGGTGGGTCCATGGAGGCCAAGGGTTTAAAAGGGGTGACCACGAGCTCATCATCAGTTTAGACCTTTGGTGGTATGAGGCTGTTTACATCTTCTGCACGTGAACCCTAGGAGTTGGTAGGTATATGTGTTTTTCTGTACCTTTTCTGTCCCTCTCTCTTCTCCTAATTCTCTTTGTATGGAACATTTTTGGGTAACTTAACATCTCTTAAGAGTTTAAAGGTTTCTTGGTTAAATGGGCTAAGTAAACACTAAATAAATGCTAAGTTAATGGAGTTAATGCTAAATTAATGCTAAGTGATACTGTGATAAGTGGTTTTATGTTGAATTTGGTCTTCTATTTAACCCTGCTGCCAAGGTTCCTTAATTTTCCATATTTCTGCCAGTAAGGTTTTGTGTGATTTTTTTCACCTCTTGAGAATATCTGGTTGGGATTTCTCCTTGCACTACACTAGGGCAAAGGGCCCTTTAGTTTAACCCCTGGATTTACACATCTGAGGTGTAACAGTGTCTATCTAAAATGAAATATAGGGATGAACAGCTCTTTATGTGTCCATGCTGCCCCTTGATGAGTTATTGAAGGATCTTTGCAGCCACAGGGGCTGTCTTGGGTGGCACAGGAACACTGCCTGGGGACAACTTATCGACTTACATTGTCCTTTTTTAATACCAAAAGGTGAGCAGGTGCTAAGTGAGGTAGGGAAGGAGCCTTCCAGGAAAGCTGCAGTCCACCACTAAACCATGTCCCCAGGCTCCACATCCACACGTATTTTGAACACTTCCAGGGATGGTGATTCCACTACTTCCCTGGGAAGTGTGTTCAAATGCCTGACCACCCTTTCAGTGAAGAACTTTTTCCTAATACCTGATCTAAACCTCTCCTGGAGCAATTTGAGGCCTTTTGCTCTTGTCCTATAAGCCCTTGTTAAGGTGGAGGGGTTTTTTCCCTCATTCATGATAGGCTGAGAAAAATGGGACTGTTCAGGCTGGAGAAGAAAAGGCTCTGGGGAGACCTCATAGCACCTTGGGCTGAAAAGCCCCAGCCAGTCTCCCAAAAAAAAAACCAACAAAACCCCGCTGTAATCTGATGAGATGTAATCTAATGTAATCTAATGAGGTGCTGTAATCAAGGGGCTGGTGTAGGATGGAGAGCTGTAGGATGGTATTCTGGAGAATTATTGCGGATGTGTTTCCCTTCCAAGTGGTATCAAACATTGAACCTCAGCTTTGGGTATTTTTTTTTTGTTGATAGAAGCCAGCCTCTGTTCCCTGCTTCTTGATATGGTTCTAAAAATACTAAAAATAGAGGCATAATAGATAATGAAATAGAACTGAGAAGAAAATAACTCTTGTGGAGGTAATATTTTCAGAATCTTGAAATTCTGTTTGTATTGATAAAAGATGGCCCTCACTTTGGGGGCTGTTGACGTTGAGTGTCTTTATAATTGACCAGGTAAAGAAACCAACTCTGTGTGGTAGAAACAAGCCATGGTATCATTTGAAGTGCTTTTATGACTGTGTAGTTTATTATCCTTTTTCTAACGTGCTCGTTTCCTTCCCCACTTTCTCTACTAGATTGTCAGCTTCATGAGGTCATTAATTCAAATTCCCTGGCAGTGAGAACTGAATTTGTCTTGGAAATACTTAATGAACTTAGCTATACCCTTTGCTATGATCATTATCTTGCAACTGCTTCTAGAGTTCAAGTTTTGCAAAGGCGAGGGAAGTTTTAATGAAGTTGTGAGATTGCAGCAATAGGTGAAGTCTTGGATATTTAAAGTTTTTTGAAGGGATCTTGAGGTCAAGACCTATTAATTTCTGGGAAACTGGACACAAGTTTGTATATTGAAGTTCAGGCATATGTTCTACTTTCATTTTTAAGTGCTATTTCTTTTCTCTGCTGCTAACTGTTCTGCAATGGAAAAAGGGACAAGAACACTAGTATGAGCAATACATTTTCTTCCCTGTAACCAACAAATTTCTGGCAGTGGGAAGAGAGAGGGAACTTAGAAGTATGTTTTCTCTGGTAAGATCTCATATCTTGGAATTATTTGGTTTGTCTTTTGCTTTTAGTAAAGGAAATGATTTACAAAAATGGTTCTTGACTGATCACTTCAAAAAAAACTTCATGAAAATCCTCATGGAAATGAGAAGGCAGTAGGTTGTATGTTTTCGTTCTGGAAGTGAGTCTTTGTTCCCCACAGATGTGTAGTAGCTTCATTCACCCTGTCAAAGGAGAGATGAGTAATTAAGGAGTATTTCCATGTTCAGCACCTCATTGGTCCTGTAACTTGCACAAAAACCGGCTGTTGTGGTCAGAGTGTGCTTTAGAGGGCTAAAATCAAAAGGGAAGATAGTGCGTGTCCACGCTAATGCAGTGCAGGGATCCTTGAGCCTAGCTCAGATGTCTCCAGAGCATAACCCTGTTCTCAGTAAGGAGCTTTCCTCCTTGCCCCCTAAGATAGATGCAAACAGGCGCTGTCGTTGCTGTTTTATTTCTGGGATGTGAACTGGTGTCTTTGCAGGGCAGTACACTGTGCTGACTCTTTTTATTGACCTCTCTGAGATCTTTCAACTGATATGTTCAGACTGGTGTCCACATACAGTATGGCTCCTGACAGTTCTGTTTAGTTGAATAGCCACTGCAGAATCTTTATGTAGCATATAGAGCTTGTTAAAAACTGGATTCCAGGATGCAATTCCTGAACACCAGATCTCTCCAGTTAACTGATGGGGAATGCTGACTGAAAAGAGGATGCCAGTGTCTATTTTGTTATGTATTCATTACATAGGAAAGCAAGGTTCTGGATTTAGGCAGTTATGCAAACTAGCATTGAGTTCAGATGGTGTAAATTATAAGAGTTAAAATTTCAGGAAATAGGTTATGTGCTTAATGTTTGGAGTAGATCAGTTAGGATGTATGACAAATGTTTTGCTGATCAGGCAAGCTGAATATAATATGAAGTGTATGTAATATTAAGTTGTGGCTGGACAGGGAAGGGAAATTGTATATGATGTCCTGGCAGCTGCTGCTCTCTTGGACATATTTTACTTTCCCTGACAAAAAAAGGAGAAATTGCTCCTTTCCTAGTGTGCTCAGACTGGGGAAGGCTCTGGTGGACAACGTGAAGTGTTCAGCTGGTGAGAGAGGCAGCAAGAGGAGATGCTGCTTTCAGCAGGTAGCTGCTGGCCAAGCCCAGCTGCAGGAGGCGGGGACAGACTTTACAGACCTAAGAGAGGGTTGTCTGATGGCTGCTCAGCTTGAGAAAGGGCTGAAAGCTGTTGGGCTAGGAATCAGGACTGTGAGGGACCCCTTCCCATATTTCAGGGATGTAAGTAGAGGGAGGGAAGTGTTCTTCCTACCTCAGCACTTCCTTAATCTAATAACCTACAGGATTTAAATTTTTTTTTCTGCTTGTGTGTTGCCTTGCAAAATGATATCTTGGTGCATTTTGATACAATACTGTTCGAGTCTGTCTGTCCTCTTTGAAGAGGCATAAAAGAAATAGGCAGCTACCCCTCCAAGTTCTGTTGAGCTTAAATCTCTATATGACTGGATTTTTTTTTTCAGCCTGGTCTCTTTTAAAGTGGAGAAGAAATATGATTCAAGGAATGGGAGATAATTTCTTTTGATAGCAAAGATGCATACTTGGAAATTTAAGTTACAGATACTTGGCCATTTACTTCTTGTTAGGTAGGCGGTTTTGTGTCTTCTGGTGCATAAAATCTTGGTTTTCTTTATTTAAGAAAAAGACTACTTTTAAATTGCTTACAGATTTCTTTTCCATTCATAGAGGGTAAGGTTTCTGAACTTTTCTGATGAAAATAACCTCACTTAATTTGAAAGAAATTGCATTTCTTACTGCTGGCTTTAAAGCACCTGGTTATTGTTGTTGCATACAATAAAACTGCTACTTATAAGTCTTTTTCTGTGAAAATGCCTTTAATCATGCTGGGGAGAAAATTATTTTCCCTAGTGCTCACTTCTGGCTTAATATTTATCTTCCCCACTACATTTGTGAGCTCAGATGTATGTAAACAAGCATGCCATTGGAAGGTTCAAGAAGCAATTTAATGATTGCAGCCCTTATCCTCTCTTTTGATAGTTGAGACTACTTTACATTTATATTTTGGGGATGCCACGCTGGTGGCTGTGTGGGCTGATATGTTGTATCTCACTCTCCAGTGATGTATTTCTTTGAAAAATCAGTGCCTGAGAACTGATTGTATGGGAATGAAGGTAGATGTCAAGACTGAAGCTCTTCATTCCTTGCCCTCTTAGAAAAAAAAATACGAAAGGGTTGCCTGGTAAGTCCCACTGTCAGGGTGATGTTTCCAATGGGCTCAGTCCCAGGGCTTGCAGATAATTAATTTCATAATACGTTACCAAGCAATTGTCTGACTTTGATTAGCCACAAGTGCACCCGAGGCTTAAGAGGCTGACCTGTAGCACATGGTGTGCTGCTCATCCCTTGAGCCTCTTCCCATTTCCTACAGATGCTGTAGGATAAATGAGCAAATGTTGAATTTTGGTGATTGAAGTGAAACTCTGGTAATTTTAGTCTTAGGCTGATTTTAGGCAGAAGAAATAGATACGTAATCTCACAAGCTATGCCCTATCTGTTCTGATCCTTTCTTACCATTTTTTAGCAACAATAAACTTAGATCTAAATCTGAGGTCTTGACCCCCTCCTCTTAAATCCCTTTGATCTCGCCTATCCTCATTTGCTTTTGACAAACCATCCTGTCTTTCACTTTAACTCAAAAGACTGGATTGTCTTTGACATGAGAGCTGTGTCTCTAGTGAGAGGGAAGAGTGGTGAGGCAGGTTCATGCATCCACTGATTCACAAACCAGCATTCCTCTTGAAATACAGCTGTGTAGATTAACAAGGTACCCTCTGCAGACTTGCCCAGCAGCATGCAAGGTTTTGAAATGCCTACAACTTGCTTAGCTTCCCCCTTCTGTATGTTAGGATCCATCAGTCTTGTTGGTTTTGGTATCTCAGGAGATAAACTGTGGTACTTAGTGATTCAGATCCTCGGCAACAATCATGTGAAAAAAAATATACATCCCTTTGTGTGTGAGAGTTAGCTGCTTTAGGATGTTTCACTCAACTATTCTCTGAAGAAATCAGACTAGACTGCTGCTTAATAAATTAGGTTACATGCTAAGGGTTGTACAGCACTCAAAACAGTAGAGGATGGACTTCCAGGTGCTGCTATGAACATTCCCCATCAGGAATGTTATGAGCAGTCCTTGCAAAACAGCAAAAAGGAAAGAGAACTGAGTGACAAGGATAACCTGTGCCATTCAATAAGATCATGTGAACTTTCAGAATGTGTTTGCACATACTGCAGTACAATTTTTTAAGGAAAAAAAGGTCTTATTCACAGTTCATTGTTAACTCTCTAGACATCTGAGGAACCTGATCCTGCATAATATTACTTTGTATATTGAATTTGAAGTTCAGTGTTTAATTTCTGGTATAACTTTGGATTATATAATTGTTTTGAAATAAGCTTCAGCTGAACGTGATTTGAGCTGCATCACTTGTGAGGAGCGAAAGAGATGATTGTGGTATCTCAAAAGAATGAAAGTACGTGGTGGAGCAAAGAAGGCACTAATGTGCTCAGAACAAATATGTGCATATCTGACATTACAGAAATATTATAAAAGGAGAACAGTTGGGAATTTATTTACATAACCATAAAACACTTCCTATCCCAAAAAAAGAGCTGGACTGGAAGAAGCTGCAAGTTATTTAATATGACAGAACAAAAATCTAGCTGCTGCTGAAAACAGAAGGTGAAAACACAGAATGGACGGGTGATATTTAATGAACAGTAGCTGTGTATTATTGAACATCAGAAAAGGATCTATATAGCCAGATTAAAGACAGATGACCTTTTTAGAGTTTAGTTAACCTTTTGGTCACTTTTGAGAGTTATCACTTATGAAGATAAAGGTCAAGTTGGAGCTTGGTCTTCATATATTATTTTTTCCTGTGATGAAAGGTATGCCTTTCTGTTCTGCTTTCTTAAGGATCAGTAGGAGGAGTTCAGTTTAACAAGAATAGTGTGTGGAATGCTTTTATGTTTTCCTAATCCTTGTCAAAATGATTTTGAAGAGGGAGTTCTTTTGTACTAAATGGATGGTCCTTGATCTTTAATCTTTTCAGTATCTTCCTGTTAGCGTAAAAAAAAAAAAATCGTGAAAGAGATCGATACTTTGTATAAATTGATGCATTTAATTGCTCAAAGTTGCACCAAGTAATCCTTGTTTTTGGGTGGGAAGAAAAACTACTGTGCACATGAAATCCATAGTTAAAACAAACAATTGTAATACAGTTATCTATGGATTAATGAGTATACAGAGTCCTGATTAACCATCTGTTTGAGAACATGGCACACTGGTTTATAACTACTCCAAAGAAGTCCATGGCTGGTCCTTTATTAGGAAACTGTTGAACAGTTGCTAATTCTCTGACAGGTTATTGGTTTGGTGTCATGTTTTTTAGTTGTTGTTTTGTTTTTTTAGTTATTATAGTTTTCTTATTTGCGTAATTTAGTCCAGCATTTATTTGAAATGGGAGGCTTGCTTCAGACAGCTGTTTGACTTGTTTCAGCATTAAGGTTGCTGATAGAGATGGGCAGAACACTCTCTGAATTTTGTTAGGCTATTTTCATCTACCCTTTTTTAGCTGGCATAGCATCAAAATAAAATGAAATTTTGCATCACACAGGGAGCAAGTGCATATGTGACTACGTATCCAAGTATTTGTCTTGGTGGTTTCTGTGGAAGTTTAACAGTTCTCTGGAGAGTGAACTTCATGCCCGGGGAAGAGTGACTGTGGATGAAAGATAGGAAAGCTGACACTTGTGCTTTTCCTTCTACCTCTCATGAGAGCAACAGGCAGGGACTGTCAATAGCTTTGAACATACAGACTACAATGTATAGAAAATAAAGAACTGTTCTCCAAGTGCAAATAATGATATATCTGACAATGACCAGTCTTCTTTTTTTTTTCTGAAACTTTAACAGTTGAAGTAATCAAATAAGTCTTATGCTAACAGTTTTAGTGAATGTTTGATGAAAGGTTTGAATTGAATAGGAAAATACCTCTTCCACCAACCCTCTTGGAACACTATTCAGGCTATGGTGTTCTGTGTGTTACACAAGAACTGGCCAAGTGGAAGTGTTTCCAGGCCAGCTTATAGACTCATTAAGGTTGGAAAAGACCTCCAGGAGTCCAGCTTCTGATCAAACACCACCATATTAATTAAACCATAGCAGTAAGTGCAACATCCAGTTGTTTCTTGAACTCTTTCCGAGATAGTGACTCCACTTCCTGGGCAGCCTGTTCCGATGCTTAACCACCATTTCCATGTGGAAATTCCTCCTGATGTCCAGCTTGAACCTCCCCTTGTGCACTTGTGGCCATTTCCTCCAGTCCTGTTGCTTGTTACCCAGGAGAAGAGGCTGACCCCTACTTTACTACAATCTCCTTTCAGGGAGTTGCAGAGAACCATACTCTCCCCCGAGTCTCCTTTTCTACAGACTAAACAACTCATTAAGCTCAGCTGCTCCTCATAGGACCTACCCTCCAGACCCTTTACCAGCTCTATTGCCCTTCTCTGGACTTACTCTAGCACCTCCATGTCTTTCCTGAAGTGAGGGGCCCAGAAGTGGGCATGGCACTGGTGAAGCTTCACCTTGAGTACTGGGTATGGAGGGAGGATCACTGCCTTGGTTCTGCTGGCCAGACCGTTTTTGACACAAGCCAGGATGCCACTGGCCTTCTTGGCCACCTGGGCACACTGCTGGCTCATGTTCACACTTGCTGTCGACCAGCACCCCTCAGGCTTTTCTGCTGGGCAGCTTCTCAGCCACTCTTTCCCCAGCCTGTAGAGAATCATGGGCTTGTGATCTAAATATTTTGAGCTTGTAATTTTAACCCACCCTCCTTGCCGCCCCCAAAACCTCAAAACCAACCAGAAAACTGCAAACCACATGTAATAGATTCAAACCTGAATAATAATGATGGTGTCACAGGCTGTGTGCATGCTGGCTCCTTACAGAACTGGAGACACAGTGGATATGGAATTGTAGGTTAATGCAGGAAGGGCTGAGGGCCGCTTGCTCTTTTCTTCATCCTACCATTAACCAGGCTGACTAAGAGAAAAACCTGATTGTCTTTCCATTGCATCTACCCAGTTGCTGTACCAGGTCTAACCAAGGATCTTTCTACCCTGCTGCCTCAGAGTTTATGGCATTCACTGAGGAGGTGCAAAGGATGCATCACATGGAATTCGCATGGTTACACTTGACCAGCATCTGGCCATCTGGAAGTTGTCTGGGCAGTCACATTGTAATGGTCACACTAACTCTGTGCAAACTGATCAGGTGTCAGATTTGCTGGGTTTTGGCAGTGACGTCTGAAATTTTGATGAAAATCTTTGAACTTCATTTAAACCTCCTTAATGATGACTGTACTGGGAGATACTAGTTCTTCCCCCTTACCCTGCTGTAGAAGAGAGTAAACCTCCTCTTCAGCTTCTTTATGCAATGTGCAATTCTGTAGGTTGCTGTTCTCTCTCCCCCTCTCCTAGTTTTCATATAGCAAACTAATCTACTTAATCCTCTTCTAAAGAAGATTTTCCCATATCTTTGATTATCCTTACAATATTCTGCATATTTTCTACTTTTTTGATCTTTCTGTAATGGGAGTAATAGAATTGTATGCAATATGAGTTCATAAAGGTCTGTATGGTTTTTTGGAGGGATATCTTGATCCTTTTTGGTTTACTGTTCCTTTCCTAATAATTTCAAACCTTCTATTTGTCTGCTTTTGAATAGTGAGTTAATTCTAGTATTTTTTGTCAGTGGTAACTCTAATTAATTGGTTTGTGTGAGGCAGAAACAATTTTTTTTTTCCTCCATGTACATCTCTGCATTCATCTTTGTCTTCATTTGTCTGCTTAAGGTACTCTCCAACCTATCACAGCAATCCTCAGCTCTCAAACTATAAACTCTATATCCTGTTGTCCTTTCTCTTCATGGGTCATCTCCCTCTCTGCCCCATTTTGAGCACTTGAGTGCACTGAATAGTGAAGAACCATATATATTTCAAGAACTGGCTTAGCAACTGCTTTGAAAGGGCAATTTACTTTTTTCATTAATAAGTGATCAAAAGATAGGAAACGAAGGGTGGGATCTTCTCTCATCTAATTACAACACAGTTTCTTTAGGAGACTTTAATGAGGATTTGTGACAAAAGCTTCTAGGAAACATGAGTATACTTTATTGACAAGATTATCCCTGTGTTCCATGACCTCTTTGAAGGGCTTCAGCTCGAACTGAGAAGTGATTTCTTATCCTAAATCAGTCTTCTTTCCCTGGTTTGTGTTCATGTCTGCTAATTTTTTTTAATGGATTTTCCTTTTTGCTTTGCGCACAAGGGCTGGATTAAAATGTACTGTTCTCTTGAAACCAGTTTTAAAGATTGTTACATGGCAAACAGACACAACTCCTCTTCTGTATGTGCTCTGCAGGTGACAAGTTACAGGATGCAGTTATTCAGTATGGTTGTACTCAGATTCCCTTAGGATCATGTGGATGAACAGTCGAGTGGCTGTCTGTCATTTGTCTTTTATGTACATTTTGTGAATTTGTTCTAAGATGTTTTCTACTGATAACTGGGTCAGGTGTTCAGATTCAGCTGTGAAATGACAGTGTTGGCAATGTAGTGAAAATGTGAGTGAATGGCTCTGAGGACTGTGCTGCAATAGCCTGGTTGCTGTGGTTAGCATAATCTCTTCCTGTGTGTGTATTAAAATACAGACAATCTAGTAAAGTTTTGGCTAGGTTTAAATAAGGACTGCCACGTCCAGCAAATGAATGAGGTTTCCTACCCAGGGCAGGGCTTTCTTCTCTTGGCTGTTTGGCAGGACTATCTCTGGCTGCACTGACTGAGTGAAGTGGTGTGAACCAACAGGGGTAAATGTACAGTGTGAACTGGGAGGAGCTGAGGACTTCATGTGAATGTCTGAAGCATATAAATGCACCTTTTGTCCTGTTTTTCATTATGATTTAATTTTAGTCTGATTTCATGGGCTGTCTGCTTGACAGGACTATAAGGCATGCTGTGATTTAGCTTCACCCAAGAGAAACCCAGTACCCACCCCACTATGCAAAATGAAGCACGGTAAATAAGTATGTTGGAAAGCTTTTTAATGTGCATTTTCAATCTGCTGATCCCTAAATGTTGAAGCACCTGGTGTTCTGAAGGATGCTGTTGTCAAGTCTGCTTCACTTCTTGGCAAGGCAGGACAGATGGACCCTGAGATTAGCTCAGTTGGTGCTAATAATGCTTAGGTTTTGGGTTTGATCACTGGCTAGGCCATTCACCTAAGAGCTGAAGGAGACTTCTGGCTCCCTTCCAACTCAGACTATTCTGTGATTGTGAAGGAGCTTTAAGGAATTTTTCAGTAACTTCATGTTTCTTCATTGTTCTGTTCTTCTGGTGTGTATGAAAGGAGTTCTCCAGATTCTCTGCTGTCCCATGTCATGGGTGGGGTGAGGATTTTTTCAAAAACATGTGGCTGAAGTCTTATTGTAGACCTTACCTAAAGACCAATATAAACTGGCTTACTGTAAGAGGACTTGTCCTTTATGAGGCTGCTATTAACATGGAGTGATCATGAACTTAATATTGCAGCTATCTAGGCTGAAATTAAAAGCAGTTTTGCCCAAGTAAGAGGTGCCATAGTGGACATTTATATGTTTTAACTTATAAATTGTGTTGAATGATGTGTCCTTTTGATTCTACATACTTAATACTGTTATTTTGAAATACAGTCTGTGTTGGCCTTTAAGAAGTTTTGGTAATGCAATTCTTAGAGACTCGTTTTACTCCTAGAAAATAAAAAGTAGGAACAATTCAATGAGTTATATAAATTCTTTGTTATTTGGCTTTTTTCCTTAGAAAAGCAATAAGGTTGAGTGTTGCGGCGGGGGCAAGGTGGTCAGGAGCGGCAACCTTCTGAAAGCGTCCCTGGCTCAGTCGGGATTGCTCTGGAAGCCTCTTCCCCAAAACACACTCTCATACGCACACACGCTCGCAGGGTTTTCTTAAGGCAAGTCGGTGGTAAAGGAACGAGGGAGAGGTCTTCTCGTGGGTTCTGCAGGGAGGGCTTTATTGCCAGCAGCCACGCCAAGGGTCCAGAGGAAAAGAGGGGGAGAGCAAGCAGAGCTCAAGGTGAAATACGGGGGTGGAGAGAGCATCAGGGCCAAGGGGGTGAGGGCACAGGGGTGGCACAGAGGTGATGTGAGGGCCAGGGGATCAATGAAGGGACCCCAAAGGAGGGACTACAAGGTAAGGGCAAATGGAGGAACAGGGAGAGGAGAAGGTTCTGGCAAGGAACACATATGAGGGAGAAAAGGGGCAGGGAGGCCGATGGGCCAATAAGAGAGCCAAACGGGTACATTTGCAGAAGCANTGCAGAAGCAAGGATCCTAGGAGAGGCACTTTTCCTCACCCTAACCGGGGAGGTGAACTGGGAGGCTTCCTCCAAGGGGCAAGTGTGGTTGAAGTGATCGGCCTTGCAGCCTCCACAGTTGAGTTTCTCATAATAAGGGAAAAATCTGGAAGAATTTGCATTAACTGCTCTTGAGAATTAGAAAAGAGGAGATGTAAATTGTGGACTATTGTGTCAGGCTTCACACTGATGGAAATGAACTTTGATAAGTCTTCAGTTGCACGTAGCAGGATTTACAATAGAAATATGAATTGACATTTGAATCTGTAGCATGTTTTTGAGGTGCCACTCATACTTGCATATTGTTTTATCTTTAAATGTTTCTTGTTTAAATATGGCAATATCTTTTATGGTTTTATCCCAATTCTTACCTTTAAAGATCTGTCCTAATTCTCTGTTCTCTCTGTATCTAGTTGATGACACATTAAAAATAAAACATGGCTAAACACGTCTAGTCCATAAAATTGAATTCTGTGTAACTAGCAAGTCTAGTACAAAAAGGTATGTAAGTTGATGGTAACTCTTTCTGGAATGGCAGTCAAAAGGAATGGGGTGCATTCTAAAGTGCTGAAGTAGAAGATTGTATGAAATAAACGGAACTAAAGGCCTCCAAAGGAATGCATGCTGATCTTTGTGTATTAAAACCCTGAATAAGTCAACATGTGAAAAGATTTTATGTAATAAAATACTCTGTACTTCATGGTGTGTAGAGATCCATGCAACACTTTAAATAGCAGAAATGCCAGCACAGAAACTTTTGTGTTTAAGATTTAAAAAAAAAAAAGCCTTCTAATGTCTGAGGGTCTAAAAGGCCCCTTGGCATAACCGAGACACCACTGAAAGAAGTGGTTGAGTTCCACGTGTTGCTGTTGTTTTCGAAATGCACTTTAACCTCAGAACAGTACATGCTATTGCTTGTGCAGGTGCAGTGTACTCATCCAGTACTGTTAACTGGATGTGTGGATGTGAACATTTACTAATTAGTTGATGGGTTATGTCAGGTAAGTATGTTTTCTTGGAAAAAACAATTTTAACTGTAAGGGATTGACATAGTACGTGTAATTGTATGCAGTGTTTTCCATAGTACCTCAAAATGGGTTTTAAGCATTTTATGGAAAAGGAACTTGATCTAATTGTGTTTTTGTGTCACTAGCTTAAGTCACATGCAAAGGTTCAAAAATAACTTGTTTTAGTAGATATCTGACAGTGCTGGTCTTAATAGTTTTTTTTTTCTCTTAATATTTGTCTGAATTAGGAGTGTCTTTAAATAAAACATCTGCATCTTAATGAATGTTGAGCAGATTTATGTCCTTTATCTATCCTTTGACCTTAATCCTTATAACTCATCTGTGTGTCCAATTCAGAAATTCACATTAAGTCATTTATTCTGTCTTTCCATTTTTCTTTGGAGTTTGGATGAGATGGGGTAAATAATGTATGATACAATTTTTCCTGTGTAGACAGCTCCTCCCCTCTTCCCCTAACTTTTCACATCATCATTATCAGTTTAACACTTTATTATTAAAAGAGAGTCTAGTCTTTCCAAAAGAAAAGATATTATGGAGAATAATGGAAAAGTAGGATAATTGAAACTGTTCCTATTACATTTGTTGGAAATTACATTAATTATGTTGGTGTAAGGCCCCAAAAAACTTGCTTGATTAGACTGTTAAAAGGACTTAGTTTTTCATGTACTCTGAGTTAGATACATGGGAGAAATACTGACTACAAAAAAACAACAAAAAGCTTCACTGGCAACTTCAGAAAATCAGAAAACTTTGGCAAATGTTTAGAGCAGCATTCAATCAACATAAAACACTTCACAAAGCATTGACTTAGCCCGTTGAACTTAGCAAACTCCAAACCCATCCGATTTTAAGTTACTCAAAACTCTGAGAAGAGGGAATTAGAAGAAGAAAGACAGAAAAGATACGGAAAAGAACAAGTATAGCTACCACTCCTGGTTCAGTTCAGCAGTGTTCAGTTCAGCAGAAATTACAGGAGGAGGTAAAGTCAAGACGTGCTTGCCTCGTGTCCTAGGTTAAGTACGTTTGGCTTTCTTGTGCTCTTCTTCCAGCTGGGACTTCTGGTCATCTGACCATGCTGGGGCTGGATTGGAGCTCCAGGGATGAGGTGTGGGGCATTGCCTCCTGTGTGCCAGAGATTGGCAGCCACTGTGGGGCTGGGATACTGGCTCTAGGCGGGCCAAAGGCAAGACCTGCCCTGCCCCTTTTCCCCACACATGCACCCAAAATGTTTCAAGCCAGCAGTCCTTCCAGTCTCTCACAGTTGGACTTGGCAGGTGCAAGTAATAATTGTTTTCATGAAACTTAGTTTGAGTAAAATTATTTTTGAATCATCAAATCTCTTACTAAGCTTAACTCTTGAATTGTCACTATTTGAAAAATAGCAGGTGGGATTTATGTGAAACTGACTTCTGTCAAAGATGTGTCACTGCTTATTAAAATTGCTTGGAAAATAAAATTCCCTAAATGTTTTAATTGATTGCTACAAGGATAAGCTTGCCTCAGACATTTTTCTACATACTGAGAGATACATGAAATACTGCAAAAGAGATCATCAGATGCCTCGTGACAGCAGTTGCTTCATTATCTGGCTCCTGATTCCAGTCTCCCCATGAAGTACTTCACTCAGTGCTGTTACATCTTACAGTGTTTGCTTATTGTCAGATTCTGTCTGTGAAAGATGTAAGTGATTTGCATAAGCAAAACTTAATTCAGAATTCTCCCTTGAATAGGATCTTGGTAAGAGACTTTGCACTTGAAATTCTGACTGTTCTTCCTGCCTGAAAATATTGTAGGCCTAAAGCCTGCCAAGTCCTATGTGCACAGCTGTGATGACTGGCAAGAGCTCCATGGAAGAGCAAGTGCATTAATGGCTTTGTCAATCTCCATTGCTGGATCCATATGTCTCTGAGGATCTCTTTGAAAGAATGAGATTGTAGCTTGAAGCTTGCTTTGCACTTCAAGTGGGGGTGTCCAATGGGAAGGGGGAGCCAATTGTATTTAACAGTATGATACTACAGCTCAGTTGGCAGGCACCTCTTCTTGAGGTAGCAGAAATGATTTAGAAATAACAGTGATTTGGTGGTTAATTCTAACAGTATTAATCAAGACTAGTTCTGAAGTTGTAGACAGCCATTCAGACTTGTCAAACCTTTTAAATGTTGGGGACTAATTCCTGTATCCTGAGTTTTGTCAATGACTCCATAATTTTCATCCTTGAACAAGAGCAATGACCAGTAACTTACTATCACACCTCTCATGTGTTCAAATGCTCCCTTGAAGTGTTGCAGATACAATAAGGTAGACACGTAGCATGTTTTTGCAGACATTAAATGATAGTCTGAGTCGCAAGAAGTAAATCCAAGGTCAGAGACATTCCTTCCTAAATTCTACTTTACACATTGCTCATCCAAAGCCAATGGCAAAGTTTCTGAAAGTTTAATTCTTTGAGTTTGGAATGGGCAATCTGTGAAGAAGCTGGACATATCTTTTGCTAAGATCATTTTATAAGCCAACAGGATGTGTCATGACCCAGTGACATTGCTCCTGAGTTGATAGGCCCCATGTGCTAGGATGTCTGAGCCAGGTCTTGTGATGAAGTCTGAGATGACACAGATTTTGCTCTGTTGTAGATAAAATTTGAGAGCTTGGATACCATGTTTCCTAGGCAGATTTCTTTATGGCAAATGCAAGAGTATTTTGAATCTATGGGGGAAAGAAGCCATATGCAACTGAATTAGAGTTTGACTGCATAAAATGCTTGGAACAAACAAGGGACTGACTCTTTGCACTTCAGGTTCTTCCAGTGATGAGCAGGATTGAATATTGATGCCATAAATTTCTGTAGATTTTCTTAGTAATTCAGGTCATGATTTAGTTTGCCATAATCTGGGAAGGGTAGACAAAAATATCCCTTGCTTAAATTAAGGTCATCAAGAGAAGGAAAGTGATTTTACGAGGTTGGGAAGTATCCTTACCAAAGTCTTTCCTGTGTCTCCTTTATAGGAGTGCCTAACTGCACTCGGGTCTCTGGAGATCTGCCTTACTTTATTGCATGCACAACCCTATTCTTGGTTTTGTTTTTATTTTAAATGAAAAGAAAATCCAGCTTGACTATTAAAATGCCCCATTAATCACAATAATATTTTTCTTTTTGACTGCAATAAGTAAGTCTGGCTATGGTTGCTAACTGGTGAGCTCTGGAGAATCCTGCTTGAGTGGTTAATGTTCACCTTCCCACTGGATTCCTGTTGTCAGAAAGGAACATGAAACAGGGCAAGAACAAGCTCTCCAAGGCATGATGGAGAAATGTATGTACTTCATTACAAAGTATGGAGGATTATCTTAAATTATCAATTGAGATGGCTTTGTGTGAGGAAGCTGGAATCTCGACTGATGTGTTTCATTTGTTCTCTTCTCTGGTAGATGGGCAGCAGGGGAGTGTGTGGGAATTCAGGTTTGGCAACTGTGAGCTATTGGAGCAAGATTTACCAGAGTGTGCCTCTAAGCACCCTGTTGTGTTACGGGATGACTGCTGAACACGTTGGCACAAGGCATGCTTGTTCACCTCAACTACTGGGGCAGTAATCAGCACACTTGTGGGTGGCTGTGAGAACCTGTGTGAGAAAGATTATTTGATTGAATGAACGAGGTTCAGACTTGGGCACCAAGCACTTGTGTGGCAAGAACTCAAAAACGTGGGGGTTTTAAGTGATTGTTCATTGCTGCATGTAAAAGCGTGCTTATTTGATATAGTAACTTATCTTCAGTAAGATGACAATAAGTATCATACAGGTGTTAAGAGTTGTTTTCTGTTTGAAAGCTGTGTTAGGATTGATGGAAATTTCTGCGTTAATTTTCCGTATCAAACGCTTTAGCAGAATCACAAACAAAACTCATACTAAGCAAGTGAAAAGCTCAGCTCGTGTGTGGGTTTCTTCTGCACTCGTAGCACGATTAGAAGTATGACCCCAAACGTTCAGTGGTCAGAACTGGACAAGTATGTGGGCTTTTATCTCACCTAGCTTCTCAGTGTATTACCTATGACAATGATTTGTGCTCTCTCTTTCCACTTCCAGGAAAAATGATATGACTGTGGGTGAGTTCTTATTTGAGTAAATACAGGAATTACATTTCTACCAAGATGTGGGATGCAGCACTGCCTTCCTGGCTGGATCAGTAGTTGGGAGACTGTGTGTTGGTTTTATATCAGTTTTTACAATCTTGCAACCTATTATCCATTACAAAAGCAATTTAGCTGAAAAAAAAAAAAGCTGAGTCAGGTTCTTATGGGTCATTAAAGGATTAAATATCTCTAAACTCTCATCTCATCCAAACCTTTATCTGAGCATACATGAACACTGGATACAGTCAGGCTTTTGGGGACCTGATAACAGTTCCAGACACCTCCCTCCCAGCCATGTATGCAGGTGGAAAAGACAAATTTTCATTGTCTTGCTAACAACTTATTTTGAAACTAGCTTTATTTTGTGGATCTCCAAACAGTGATATGAGTAAAATATCTAAGAGACAAATGCAAATGATTAATTCTTTGCACTGTGGAGGTGGTCCACATTTGATCTCTAATACACCATAAATGCAGAATGCTAAAAGATGAAGCAGTAACTGTATGGTCTCACTGGTCTTCCAGAAAGCTTGTTTGGGTGGTATAAGAGAGCACTCCTCTTCATATCTAGAATTTTCTAAATATTTATTTTAAAGTATCTTTGTAGTGCTACAACAACATAATTCAAACATTTTTGAATCAGGGAATTTCGTGTGTTTTAACAATACTCTGGGTGGTTTTTATACTCTTTATATATGGCATGGAGCAGGCCATTAGTTCATTTTTTAAATAGGTATTTTCAAATTTGGGTTATATTGTTGTATGTTAGTTTCTTTTCTAACCCTTGGACTGAAGTTATGCTTTCTGATGATGAAAGGCATGGTGAGTTATAAAAAACACTTACTGAAAGGTAGACTGTTTCTGTCAATATCTTCCCCAGCCTTACTAGGCATCGTTCAGAGCCTTAATATCATCCATCTGAAACTGCTTCAGCCTCTGAAAGACAAAAACATAATGTTGGTTAAACCCAAAATCTGTATACAATTCAGTATTGGGTATTTGCTTATGCTGGAAATCATTTTGTGAATAGATCTGCATGGCAAGTCTTACATCCTTTATTCTTCAATTACTACTTTACCAAGGTAAGTGCCTGCACTGATTACTCTATATTTACAATTGGGATTTTAATAATTGAGCAAGATTTTGAAGAGTAACAACTCTTTAACAAAGAGAACATTACAGTGGAAAATACTTCTGTACAGAACAGGACTAATTTGATGTATGGCATGCTTCCCCAGGGAGTGAAACTCATGTCAATGCTTTGGGTCATTTTTCTGGGTTGATTTGTTTTCTTTTCTATTAAGAGAGCTAGGCTAAGGCATGCGGTACCCAAAGAGGTAGTTTGTGATGTGTTTTCTCACCTGGTTGAGAGGCAGGCTGAGTACTATAAATTGTTGCAGCCTGAACTGCAAAATGCTGCTGTCATGTCAGGGGCACCATGTAGAGCAATATTGTGTGTAATTTGTGAGTGCAGTTGTCTGGAAGAGCCTGTGAAAGAAGGGAGCTGGGAACAGGTTTTGGTCAGTTGTCCAGTGTGTTTGAGATAGAGGGTTTTTAGTTACTCGGAGTTATTCATGCCAGAGTAGCAAAGCAGTTGTGTGTATTGGATCACAGAGAGGGATTTGAGAACAGAAAAAATGATTAATCCTAGCGTGTACTAAATTCTTTCACAAAGAAGTTGAGACTCAGTGTAAATGTCAAGAATCAGATCTGGAGAGGGTGACAAGGATATTGTGACATGGTATATTGCTTTGCTTTAAACACAGCCTTGTGTTTAAATAACTGAAATTTCTCAGTGCCTCTGTGCCTCTGAGTGAAGCACATGCATATTTCGTGCTGGTGGAGCAGCCTGGTGAAGGCTTTTTACCCCAGCCAATGGTTTGTAATGCAACTCAGTCCTCTAGCTTGCAATTCCAAGTTGTGCTATGGGGAAATATTTCCATGCAAAAAAACCCCCAAAACTATTGAAGGGGAAGAACTGAAAATTTTAATAACTTCTAGTGTATTCTAAGATACAGCTGTAGCAGCCTGGAGTTATAAGTGCAGCAGTTCTTTTTTACTCAGTTACTGGTTTGTTAAAGCAAGTACGGGAGCTGTGGCAACACGGGGCTCAGTTCACTTCACCCCAGGCTAGTGAAACCACCATCTACCAGGAGAATTTTGCCTGTGACTACTCTGAGGCTCATGCTCTGGAGCTATTGTGCTCCAAATGAAATCTGGATTCCTCTGGGATGGCAGAGCTGAGAATGGTTTGAGGCTTCTCCTGGAATGTTATTGGACACATCCTAAAGCACTTTTCAGTGTGAAATGATTCTGTCTCTGGGCTTTGACTGTTAAACTAGGAAGTCCTTTCTTTTTTCCAGGTTATTCTTTGTTTCAATATTTAGAAAGGGAAGAAGTTTCAAAGGGGACGTTTGAGACTTCAATTTGATATTTTTTCCTTGGTATGTAGCTCAGCTCATTGCTACGTGTACCAAGCTATCTTTTGCTATCAGTAACAGTTACAGTTCTGTTTAATGGTCCTGTAATTAATTACACTACTTCAACAAATCTTTTTAATTAAAACTGCTTTCCATGTGGTGTAACAAAACAAACAAAAAAAAGACCTCTTACTGTGTTGGCAGGCTTTCTACTGACTTTTTTGCTCATTTGTGGGCAGATAAGAGGCAGCATACAAAATAATACTGGAAAGACATGATCTTGAACAGATGTATGGTTAATAGAATTCCCTTGAGATGTGCTTGGCAAGACTCTGTGATTGTCCAATAGGGTGCATGAATGTGCCTCAATGGGCAAATGTATGTTTATTACAATTTTGTCTGTCTGACATAGCAGTTCTAGCTATAAAGGGTAACAGAGTGCCTCTGAGGCTGTGTCTTACTGATGTTCCTTTGGTTTTTAGATATGAGCATTTTTTCTGTTCTGTTTTGAGGGTACATAGGGGTCCATGATGTGTGGGGGTTACCTTATTTTTGTTTCTTTTCAGATTTAACTTTAAATTGGGTGACTGAAGTCAAAGGAACTTGAAATTTCTCCCTCAATGTAACAGTAACTTTTTTCAGTAATTCTTCTAACCAGCATTCTTGGTTTAAATCTTGGTAAAACTTGGCTGTATTTGTTTTTTTTTGAGGTATAGTGCAACACAAAAATAGCCAGACTGGATTTTAAACATGCTATACTTAAAATAGTTTAGTATTGGAAAACAGCTGTGTGCAGACTGTTGCCATACTTTAGAGGTTTAAAAGAAAAACTGCTCCACTGTTACTATATTCTTGTAGAAATATGGTGATTGTTAGCTTGGGAGATCTAACAACATAAAAATATGCTTTTATTATTTCTAGCTCAGATTCAAAGCAAAAATAGGTGTACCTGCTCTACATGTATGCTTCTAGCACAAACTCAGGTGAGTTTGACATAGGTCAAAGCCTGACTTTGTGAAGAAGCGTTAGGCACCCAATACAGGTGTTCCTTTGGTGCCAGATGAGGAGGAGGGAGGAATGAATAATCACCAAAGAGAAGCTGATAGAGTATCAGCTGATAGAAGTTTGCCTGTTCCTGTCAGGTACAGGTAGGGGCTGGTATTTTTGGTCCTGTTTGGTATTAAAAGCTACTGCATAAGGAAGGAGGAAAGGAAGCTTTCTGTTAGTCTGAAAGGTACATTATGTGAAAGAAGTTAGAAATGATAACTTAAGGTGGGATGCTAATTTGCAATGTAGATGTTTAGAAATACTTTTCATGACTTAGTACAGAAAATAATTACTTAAACATATTTTGATATAACTGTTTATCTGGAAAATATTTTAATGCTCTTAAAGGATAATTTACCTGTCAGTTTTGCTACACTTTGCTGTGTTAATTAGTAGCTGTAAGGAAAATACTAAAGTGCAGAAGCAGTGTGGGCATTAGAAAGTGGTATGTAAGCTCCAAAAGTGTAGGAATAGGTTATTGTTGAAAGGTTTTCATACTTCAGAAGTAGCCTATCTTTTACATGTTTGATTGCATCCAGTTGTCTAAGAAACTGAAGCAATCCTGACAATCTCCCTCCGGACTGTGTTAAAGTGTAATTCTTCCATGTGGGTAGTTGGTCAAGGTGGCTCTACAAACTCCTGTTTTTGCATATCTCATGTAAGAGTGTCTTGAATGCTTGCGTAGTGTTTTAGTGTTTCAATTGCACTTCTTCTGCTAGACAAAAATGTCCAGAGTGTGCTGCTTTGCTCTTCTAAGAGACTGAAGAGTAACCAAGCTCTTGGCTTTGCACTGGTGGTTCAGGTACTTGGAAGATTGTCTTCTTGAATTAATGCCTCAGTTTGCCACTCTGTGTTTGGGCAGAGATTGTTTTGGAGGAAGAGATAGAAAATGGGAGAGAAGAAACTTCCTTCTTTTGTGTCTGAGATTAAGAAAAAAGGTATAAAAGAATTATATTTTCTGAGGTTTGGAAGCTTCTTCCTCTTTCAGACATTCTGATTTGTGTTGTTCTTCAGAGCATGTAGGACACCTGCAAGAGTTCTGTAGGGGTTCAGAAGAGAACTTGGGTTTGTTTTCACTTGGCTGTTTGCCCACCAGTGTTGGATCCTTGTGTCCTCCTCTTGCTATGTAAATAGCATGCTGCTGACCTGATTCTAAAGCCCCTACTTCTTTCATTCATTATGAGATAGAGGGAAGATTAATTACTGTATCTTTTCCTTAATATCAATTTTTCATATGCAAATTTACACTTTGATTTATTTTGCTGTTTAAAAAGTCATGATTTCTTGTTTCCAGAAAAGCAAAGCAAGAACTCGCTTTCGTTTCATATGCATGTTCTTGTCAAAGAATTGTTGAGAAAAACAGAAAACCAGCCCTTGTAAGAGGTTTGAGCCTCCAGTGGCTTAGAGAATCGTGCTTCTTCTTGGTAAGGTTTTCTTCTGCTGCTATCTGAATTTCTTGCAATATGATTTTTCTGCAGTATGGCCCAGCTTCAACAAAAGGCGAATAAAATGTTTAAGCAGGCATATATCTTATGCATTAGGGGTCTGTCCTGGAATAGCTGTGCTCTCAAGGCCTGGCTGTACTGTGCAATGTGCCACCAGCCCCATCTGCCTGCCCTGAATAGAATGTGTCCTTGTGCCTTGGTAGCTGTGGATTCTGGTCCAGCCTTCTAGTTCAGGCTACTGGTTTTGTGGGTTTGTGATGAGCTAGATGGTGAGGATCAGCATCTCCTGCCCAGCACTTGCTGACACTGATACTGGAAATGTTGCTGGCTCTTACTTTCTGTGATTCTGCTTTGGTTTTATTGCCTATCTTTAGCAGATGTTATGTGGACTAAGTGATGCCAAAATCCTCTTTTTGAATCCATCCTAGTGCATTTTCTATGTAGTACAGCTGCTAATTTTCCTTGTAACAATAACATCTATCTTATATGATTGTTTCGTCAGAATCTTTTAGAATACAAAAATCGTATCTATAAATCATATCTCCTACTTGAGATTTGGTGATCATTTCTCAGAACATGCCCCTAGACTTAAAATATCTTGATCTGTAGATGTTTTTATTTTATCTGCTTTTTCTGAGTGATCAGTGATCCAAAATCAAGCTCTCTTTTCTCTAAGATTGGGCTTCACAAAGCAGCTATCCCACTCCTTATTTCCCTTTGTTCTCTCAGTCCTTCTCCAAATAACTGTTATCAAGGAATTCAACACTGTTGTCATATGACCTACCTCACCTACAGTGCCAATTATGTCAAACGTATATTATTTCAAACTCTGACAGATACTGACTTTTCCTTGTCACCTAACATTTGGATATAGTGTGGAATGCTTTTAGGAAAGACTTATTTTCTCACTGAATTTAGACATTAAAATTTAATGGCTATACTCATCCTTTACCTTTACACCCAGTGCTCAGCTACTTGCTTTCATCTTTCTCCTGATCTATTTCTCTCTTGGCATAAGAGTCTTCTCAAAGAAATTCTCTTTCCATTTGAAATAAAGTCAAAGTAAGGGTCTCCAAATCCAAATTCTTGTGTTTTCTGTGGAAGTTTGTGTGATATCTGCATGTATCAACACAAGATACTTGCCAGCTTACTCTGGCAACCTCAATTCTATTTTTCTTATTTCGGCAGACAGAGCACCATTTTGTTGCCTTTGGTCTTATGGTGGTATCTTTTAGTCTTCTAACTGAAGTGCACATAATAGTTGTTGCTCCTAAGGAGCTCTAGGATAATGTTGTTTGTGCCACAAGGATGCCCCCCAGATATGCCTTCTGTAGCTTTTAATTTTCTTCTGTAGACACATCATTTCTGAAATACTTAAAACAATTGATGCAGTGATTAAGGTATAATTCTGAATATCTTTATATGCCTCTTCATTTATGTCTTCACATTTAACTTAATTATAAATAATTTGTTTCTCAGTTTTTGTTTCCTTCATTTCACCTCTTTGTAACAGCTGCAGACAAGAAAAGGAACAATGTTAAATTCATTAATTTCCTAAAGCTTTTCTTTTCTTGGATTCTACTTGATATTGACATGTTCCTTGGCAGTATTCATATTTTCCTTTTCAAGTTTGCATTTCATGTGCCAAAAAACCCACCACACAACCCCCTGTTATTTGACTAGAAAATAAAATCCACTGCTTTCAGAGCAGAAGTGGATGAGTAAACCATTTCCAAAGATAAAGCTCAAGGATCAATGGTATGTGCTCAGCCTTACCTCTTCTCCATGTCTTTGTCTGCTCAGCAACCTTACTTTGCATATGGCATTGAAGGAGTAAAGTATTTGGTATGCTCTGAAAATAATAGATTAGCAAGTGAAAATCAAATTTCTGGGTCTGAACAGAGACTTAACTTCTCATGCTTAATTCTTTAGACATGAGCACATCCACCTCCCTGACGTGGGCTTTCAGGAAACTCTCTTCCATGTGCTTGTGATGGAAACTGACCTTGTTAAGGCTCCCTCTACTTTTAAACACATCTTCAATTCTGAGGTCTGTAATCATCAGAGATTATTTTCTTGTATGTTCTGTTGTAATTTTTGCAAACTTGGTGTATGGTGTGGTTTTTTTTTTCCCCCCCCTCAACACTGAATGCTGCATGAATCGAAATTTGTGCCATTTTCTTTGCTGTACTCAACGTTGGAAAGAACATCTACATTTACTGATGAAATCCAAATAACCTATGGCTATGAAATAATGTATATTTCGTATGGTCTGTGTGCATGATGTTCCTTCATTGCCTAGTGCCTGGTGTTGGTAAGTATCTGATAATTTGTCTTCCTTACACTCTGATGCTTGGGAACTCTTTCCTCTCTGTGGAACAACTAATGTTTAGACAGTTTAGCTGAAATGCATCCTGTTGTAGGCATTAAGACATCACTGGTAAAATTATAGAGTAGCAGAGAGAAACACGATAATCAGACTATCACAGTTATAATCTGTTCCCTGTGTTCACGGTTACAAGTCAGAGTGGCACGGGGGAACATGAAGGATAAGGCATAGGGCGCCTGCAGTTATAAACACACAAAGATAGGAAAACACATCAACATCCTTTAGAAAATGGAAAGTGCTGCTGTTTCATCCAGTTCATATCTAATTGTTTTAGCCTTTGGCATGAATAGCTGTGTTGCTGAATCAGCAGCAGCAGGGCTGGATCTAGAGTGGCTGAGACTGTTTTAGGGGCAATATTACACAAAATGTGTGTGTACTTTTTAAATTAAAGACAAGTGAGTATACACACAAAAAAAAATCTGCCGAAGTATGCTAAATATGTAGCAGTGAAGCCTCAAGAAGCAATATGATTCTGTTTTGCTACTAGTGCTTAAAGACACAGGTAAATATTTTAAAGGAGGGACATACCTATTAGAGTATTTTGAGAAATAGAGATTTGCGTGAGGGAAGAAAAACAAGATTTTTCAGTTTGTGGGTTGGCATTTTGATTTGATTTAGTGTGGAGTTGAGTTTTCAAGATAATTTTTCTTTAGAGTTCCTCCTAAGACTTGTATGGCTGATACTCAGTTTTCATTGAGAAGTCATTTTTTCATGCTTGTTCCAACTCTTACAAACAAGTCAGTTTCACTTTTAATGAAATTTCATGGTAGTTCTCATTTTTTGCTATGAAGGAAATACAAAGTTTACCTTTCACATATAGTAAAGAATTTCTTACATATGGCAGGCATGTTCTGTAGCTGTCCTAAGTGACAATATATACTTGAAGTAAATTAAGAATTGAATAGATAGTACTGAAAACTCTGCTCCCTTGTACCTGTTCCCAAGACATATTTCTATTAAAAAGCAGGGGAAAAAAACAGCTCTTTCTCCTCCTGTAATTGCTATTAGCTTTAGGGTCTTCTGAGTTTATGCACATGGTATTAATGTGGTCACATTAGAATTTGCATTCTCCCATGTCATCAGCAGTGTGATCAGAAACAGGATTTCTCAGTAGGACAGAGGAAGTATCCTATTGCTTCATGGTACAAATCAGAGGACAGGCCACTGTGCAGCCCACGGGAGAAATTAGTAACACCTTTCCAAAGTAGGTAAAGTTTGACTTACTGTTACAGTCCATTTATAAGGGCACTAAAAAGCACAGACTTTGTGGTTTATGTTTTCAAGCCCATGCATTCCAGTTGTAGAGAAAATGTTCATGTAATGAAACAGTAATTTTTAATATCAACTTTACTTGGAAAAACTAAATATTGTACTGCCCCCAGGCTCTTTTGGTTTTAATACCTTCAGCTATTTGCATGTATGGACTTAATGGAAAGGTATGGGGTGAATTCTGAGTTCTGGTTTTGTGGGTGCTGTTTTCAAGTTTTTGCTGTAAATCTAATAGTTGTAAACTACGTTAAGGCAGTGTTGTTAGCAACACCACCAGCAGGTCTGTACAAAATATGATTGTTGTGTACCTATAAAGAAAACGGGGAGTGTCGAGCAGTGCTGGGCTGAGCAAGAGGCATTATAGGCTCTGAATGATTTGTTTGTTCTTGTGCTAGGGTGATTGCACACCCACCTAAAGTGGTGATAGTATGAATCTCCATCTGTGCCATTAGATGAAATGGTATTATTTTGACACTTCAGCATTAGTTAACTTCATGTGTTGCTTGATCAATGCATCAATGTCCAAGTATCTCCAAGATATTTCAGTGTGTTCTTTCTTTGTCAAGACCATCTGCATGAATATTTCAGTCTATGCAGACAAATGCCAAAAGTGCTAGAGCATTCTACTTAGTCATACAAGACTCCTCAAGAGATGTAAAACTGCTGTTATACAAACTGATGTCACAGTACTCAGTGTCAGCAGGTTTGACAGGCCTTGCTGGCTGGTGACACTTTCGGGGGTGGAAGAGAAGGATTTGTGCATGCTATTAATGTGTTTTGCCATGATCTAGGTGCTGTGTTCAAATAGTAGTTTTCAGAGAATGAGAAAAAAAAAATTGAGCAATATTTTTTTTCTGTGTGGTATGAATGATATCAACCATATTTTAATGATGTTTTGTTAGGTTACCTTACTTTGCATGAGTGTCATTTTCTCCTGGTATGCCATTTTAGTGATCTCCTATATTCCTTAGGGAAACTGCAGCTGGCAATATAATTGCCTTGCATTTATGAATGAGTCTGAAATGGGCCACTTAAATATGGTAACCATGTATTAATGTTGTTACTCCACTGGGCTCAGCATGTACCAAAATACCCTTTCAAGTAAGGGCTGGTGTTGCTCTGCTTGCAGCACAGAACAGTTTGTTGGATGGATTACAATTATTTTACTCACTTCATCTGACTGTTGCTATTCATGTCTTGAGACAGGGAAGGATGGACTTTCTAGTCTTGTCTATTCTTGTAGAATTTGAGAGAATATGCAATGTTTCCAGGGTGAAGAAGGAATCCAGCAGCCTGCCAAGTAAGCTCTTTTTTTAGAGACTGGGCTCAGATTCCCCTGAAGCTTTGGTAACATCTGCTTGCATTGAAGCACCTGATTCTGACCCTCTCGGCTTTGGAGCTCCTCTCCCTGCTGTTTAATGTCTTGATCAAGCTTGGCTGGATTGCTTGGCTGGAGATTGACCAATCTGATGGACTAGGTCTTTTGTAATAACCTGTTGCTGCTTTTTTTTCTTGCTGTCCTTTTGGCCTTGGGTTCAGTGCTCAATTCTAGCCTGTCCCCATGGGGAAGATTGACAGTGGCTGCTTGTATTTAATATATCTCATCTGAATTTATTCTGTATTAGGACATTGAGGAGGTTTGAAAAAGTAACTCTGGTCTTATCCTAAAGATAGAGGAATTCATTTGACAATCTATTCAAGCTGAGGGACAATGAGACTAAACACGGGACTACATAAAATCTGAACTTTTATACACTAATTGAGGAGGAAAAACAACTTTTAAAGTATTTCAGTTAAAGGTTACCATAGTAAGATAAGTAGAAGTAGAAGGAAATCAATCTGCTAGATTAGATAATGATGGACTCTAGCTATTGGCCTTCTGTCAGTCTTAGTGTCATCGGAGGTGTTTGGTAAAACAATACTGTTCAACAACTCTTTTTTCTACAGGACACATACTGTGGAGTGAGAAGAAATGTGTTGCTGGTAATTACCACTGGAGAGAGGAACCAGAGGTGGGAAACCTACCAAATCTGTGTTGGAAGGGCCTGGGGCATTCCCTGCTTGATGATGTTTTCTTTAGGTCAGTAGTTAATATAAAAAGAAGCTTTTCAGTATTGACAAGTATGAAATAATATAGTCCTAGATGCTTGGGGAAAATACTTGGTCTTACAGTAAGCAATCCTGCAGGAGAATTGCTGAATTTCCCAAAGCAAGGATTAGGAAAAGGTGCATGGCATCCCCTTAGCCTGAAGAGTGTTGCTGTGGAGAGAGGTGGTTTTGTTCTGATCCTGGTAGCTGTTCCCAATCCATATCTCATGGAAGTTCTCCTTCTCCTTAAAATTAAAACCTAATTTAGCCTGACATGAATCACTGAACAGTCCATTAAAAAAAATGTGTTTTGCTAAGCATTTCTATGTGCAGAGTGCCAAGTAAAGGGCCAGTTTCACTGATGTGCTGTCTGAATGAGACTGGGATAACTTTTATGGGCATTTTGGAGTACTCAGCACCACAGCTGAACAGGTTCAGGGATAATGAACCTTTCTAGTTCATTGTTGGATTTGAATATGTATGTCCAACATTGAAATAAAATTTTGGATAATAATATTGGAAACCTCATTAAAGTCTGAAAGGGACTCGTTCTCATGAAGTCCTACCCCAGACTGTGCGTTCCCACACTTGCATTCCTAAGGTGCCCCTGAAGTCTGTATAATTGCCTGGTGCTCTAGGTAAGGCACTGTTTTGCTTGAAAACAATTCCATCCAAAAAAGTAGACTGTCCCTCAGAAACTGAACTTAAACCGATTTGACCCTCTGAAACCATACTTAAAGTGTAAACCAATAAGTGATATTACCAAAGCTGCTTAAAAACCAAACCAAACCCAGCAAACCTAGAACTACTGGTTACCTTCCTACACATTCTTGGCTTCTGCTCATGCACTGCGTTTCTTCCAGGAGTGAAGTCTGTTGTACTTACATCATTGGTTTCACAGGAATTAACTTCATATGGTTGGTACAAGTGAGGTGTATGCTGGTGGGTCTGTAACCTGGTTCCAACAGATGCGACAATGTGCAACTTAGAATCCAGAGTTTGTGTTATCATCTTGCAATTTTTGCTGACACATCAAATGGTATACAAGGAAACAAAAGAACTAGGGCAAAATAGCTGATTTTGTAGCTGCTCCCAGCCCTTCTTTACCGTTTTTCATATCTACTACCTAAATCTAGCTTGCTAGTGAGAAGTTAAGGATAAAATGTTGCTTAAAAGTAGCTTTAAATGGTTTTTTGGAGAGAACTTGTTACAGGGGATTGGTTTGGGAGTCTGGGAGAGCAGAACCCTGCAAGGTGGTGATTGTGTACATGAAAAAATATTTACTGAGTGAGGAAGGGATAGTGGATGGGTAGAGATTTCTCTTCGGTCCAGTTCAGACTGAGACCACAGACACAGGGGAGCAGGATGCTCACCCTGACAGCTTCATGTGTAAGAGTCCTGGCTGGTGGCTGTGCCCAAGTGTATAGCATTTCCACCTAGGGCCCTGCTCTCTACAGGGCGTCAGAAGTCAGTCTGTGGTATTAGCCCAGGAGGAGTGGTTGTTTTAACTAATGGGTTTCAAGATTATATTGCTCGTGGAAGCTGTCAGTGGCCTTGACAAATGCATAGCCCTCAAGCTGATCCCTCTGACTACTTCTGTGTGTCAGGGCACTTAGTGCCTTTTCTGGGGTTTCTGTTCCCATCTGGGTTCCCATCCCAAGTATATTACAGAAATGTGATGCTAACAGCAATTGCCAGCAAAGATGTTTATTCTTCTTTTTGTTTTCCAACTTGTAATGGCTTAATCTGGTCACTAGAAGTCAGGCAGAGATGGTCAAGGTCTCATTTACTTGAGCAGTGCTTTTGGCCAGCCTTTAGCCTGTGACAAAACCATACTCCTACAAGGTGTATATTTGAATAATTATAGTGTTATATTATTAGCAGCATCCACTGAAACTAGAAGTAAACATTTAGACAAATATTTAATCCTGACCTTGGTCCATTATTAATGGCACTGTTCATTTGGGTTGAGACAAAAATGCCTGCCCATTTTAATTTGCTAGTTTTAACTTATACCTTCTTTGTCCCTGTTTCTCAAAGAAAATACCACAAAAGAGGAGTCATGTTGGTTGGTGAATAGGAATTCACCAGATGGCTGGTGAATAGGAATCTTGATAAAAACAGAGTTTGGTTTTGGATATTCTCTCACTGTTATTAGGATCACAACCAGTCTCTACTACAAGCTAGTGCTTTTCTTTGAGAAATACACACCAAAAAGCAAACAAAATACTCTTGTGTATTAAAGTGTTAGTCAGCATATAGCTCTGAAAAAGGCTCCCATAAAGAGTCATGTTGGTTGAGTTTAATAGTTCATGCATTGTAAACGCTGAAATTGGATATGTCACCGAAAGCTGCTCTTTGGCAGTTTTAGCTTTCATGACCTGCATTTGCTCAGCAGATCACTACAGGTCCTGCTGATTTTCCCCTGACGCCGCTTGAACAACATCTTTCTAATGGATACTTCTTTTTTCTTATTTTTCTTGCTATTCCTACCCCCACCATGTATTAGGTATTAACATGCTTTCCTTGGAAACTGGAGCGTGGATTTCATCTCCTCATGTTTCCTCCTTCAGCAAATTTATTTTAGTGCCACAGCAAGGGAATGCTCTCTTGTGCTGCCCAGTGGTCTAATATTCAAATGGGTAATATGCTTGAAGCTGCCATATTGTGCATTGGCAAAAAAGAAAGAAAAAAGGATAAAAAGAGTCTTAGGTTTCTGAGAGAGTTCTGCTCTCAAGGCACTCTGTATCATGTAGCTGCCCTGGTCTATCAAGGGGAGCTTAGCAGCAAGATAAAATGTTAGAATTGAGATGGCAGCAGGTTTCTGATTTTCCATTTTCTGGGGTGCAGCTCAGGGAGACCATGCTTAGCAGCTCTTTCCTTAGCTCTAACACTGCTCAGTTTCAGCTTCTTCCATGCAGCTAGAAGGGTTCTATAGTGATGATGGCATGAAAAATGTGTGTGTGGGATGTTGTCTGTGTCAAAGTATGGATTTTTCAGGTGTACACTTATATTTTAAATTTGCATTCAAATCATCCAGTACCCCTGTCATACTTAGAAGATGCATTCATGAAACAGTTTGTCCTGAGATATATTTTTTTAACATACCGTAGAATGGACTGATACTAGAAAAAGGACACGACTAATTTATGATGTCAAGAAATTAAGAAAGCTGTGTGGAATCATTTTGCTGTAGTTTTACTCAACAGTGTTAGCACTTAACTGTGCTGAGCACAATGAAAGCTGCTGTAGTCTTTAGATATCATCAGCTGGCCTTTAGTGCCAGCAACCCTGCTGTGATATGCAGTGTAGTAGTAAGGCCAGAATAGAGGCTTAGTTTTTCTCCTGTACACTTAACTATGAATGTCATAAGTTTGTTTTCCTATTATTTCAGAGTATACACTGAAGTCTATGTAACTGATTATTAGAGTCAGTGACATAGTATTTGGAAGAGCTCTCTGAGAGCAGCCAGAAATTTGAGGTCAAACCCTAAGAAGAATGACAACTGATGAGTTTGTGTCTGATTTGGATGAGAAGTTCTTAAGCAGGATCTCCCCAGAATTATCACAGCTTTGATTTTTGGGCCTAGCTTTTTAGGAAACTGTCTATGGTAGTTGGGAAGGGGACTCCTTCTGTGCTTATGCTTGTTCATTATACTGTGAAAGTGTTCCTTGTTAACAGGGATCTTCTCTAACTTTGTTTTTCAGGATATGTAATTGTACTGCCTGCAACATTGCTCGTCCCAGTCAGATCAGTATCCTGTCTCTAAAAGCAGGGGCTAAATTTTGACATTGGTTAGATAATTGCAGATTGTTCTACCTGTATGTGGTTTGTAGATTGACCTTGCTTTCAAGTGTCAGAATTTTATTCCAACGATGTCACTTTTGATATTAAAGATGATATGGAATGCTGAGCTCTGAGCTGGTAGCCCAGCAGAGTTTTCAATAAGCATTGGCATGGATTGGCAGTGATTTTGTGGTAGTCTTTGATAGCAGTAGGGGATTTATCTTTCTCTTCTAATAGTAAAATGTATATTACATATGAAATATTTTACTCAGCAATATTCCTTTTGAACATTGGGTCCTTCAGTTTAGGTTTTTCCCAAGTTACGTTTGGACACACAGAACTTGGAAGGATGACAGGATTGCTCCCATACATATTGCTGCTGTGACAGTGGAGATGTCATGTAGCTGTGTTCTTGAAAGCCACATCTTTGCTATTGGTTAAATATTCAAAGATGTTGAAACAGTTCACAAAGCCATAAAGAAAACTATGTTAAAGAATGTTCGTAACTAACATGCAAAAAAGATCCACTAACTTGGGTTGTTTAAGTAAATCGTTAGGGGAAGGAAAATGCCACAGTGGAAGTTGCTTTAACCTTCTCACATTTTTAGTGCAAGTATGGTCCTACAAAGCTGCTTGATTTGGAAGCAAATTTACAGAAGTAATTGGCATATATGTGCATATAAATAGGAATAAATACATTTAAATGGCTATATTCCAGCCTATATTTAGCAGTGGAGTCAAGTGCAGAATGCTCTTCCCGTATCTTTTATTTCCTTTGAAATGGTACTTTGCATGACAAGTTCCTCTCTGTAGATTGTTCTGTTAACTTTCTTCCATCTGTATCTCCCTTTAGCCCCAGGCTGTTGAAAATGAGACAGTTTTTGAATGAATAATGCTTATGTGATGACTTTTTTATATGATTAAAGAAAATGTGGGATGATATTTTGGTACCCTTTTTTTTCCGACTTCACTAATGATGATATATAGACTGTAAGATTTTCTGAGGAAGAAAGAAGGAGTAATACTATTCCTGTTTGATCCTGTTCATTGGTAGAAATCACATCCTGTTTTGCCTTTGTTCTTTTGGGCCCAAGTTTTCTCTAATGATAGCTGATACCTGCTTTAAGATTGATTCAATTGGAGGAAAATATTATCTATACTTCTGCTAAATTAAAAGTATCCTATAACTTGAGGATGTGGGAAGAAATATAGCAAATGTTATTAATATAAAAATCTTACATTTTTCAGAGCTTAATATCCCTTAAGTCAGTATCAAGTTGCAATTAATAGCAGTGGTATTTTGCTGCTGAACTCAAATCTACTATTAATACTGTATTTCAGTACTATATAGGCTGTATAGATCTCTGAGAGGGCTTGTGGGTGTCAATATAAAGAAATGAACACTTTTTCAAAACTACCTATAGCTCATATTACATTTGGCCTTTCAGTTATCCAAGCAACTAATGATATGAAAGTTAGCTGTTTAATGGAATAGGCTTTCGAGGGTTTTAATTATTCAAAGGATAATAAAGGCAAGAGTCAGAAAATGTAATGTTAAACAATGGATCAACTTCAAATCCCTGACACCCTATGGAGCTATTTTGAAGTTAATGAACTTCTTTGTTTCACCCTTATCTGCCTAAAAGAAAAGTAAACAAAACCCAAGAACTACCCTCAAATAAATGCTTCCATTGACTCTAATGGAGCTGTTGGCATTAGTAAAGCTAACTGTGTGAATTAAAGAATTATCAGTCTGTCCTCTCAATTTGTGTGCTGTTCAATTAAATGTTGAGAAATGGATAGGCATATAGGCAGCCAAAGCTTTAGGGTAGTGAATGAAGTAGTTGGAAGCTTTAGGGAGTGTAAACTTAAAAAGCCAGGCAGCCAACCAAAAAAAACCCAAAACCATGAGCCCCAGAAGTTTGCACTATTCCAGTTGGAAAATATCTAGGGTGTTCTTTGACTGGGAAATTAATTCTTCTTGCTTGTTTAATGAAAGTCCTTATTTACTTTTGATATTCAAGGGACTTCAGAATAGAATTTAAGGTATTGGTCAAGGTTTAATAAACAAAATACTAATTGGTGAAAGCAAGCAAAGGATTCAAAATCTTTTAGCTATTGTCATGGAGTTTTAGTATTTATTTCCCCCTTGTTTGAAGCGCTGGGTTTGACTTAACAGGGAGACCTCCATCCATTTTGATGACATGTTAGTTGGCAGAGTAATCGGGTGAAGTCGAATAGATGGATTTTGGTGTGATCTTTGCCTTCCCTTCAGCAAAGCAAGCTAGGTAATTTTTTTTTTTACTCCATCAGTGATAAGTCTCAGTGATTGGCCTGAAGCTGCCTGTGTTGGGAGTTGAAGTGTGTGCATGCATGTATAGCTGTTCATCACGTGAGGCCCTGCGGGCACTGGGCCCAGTGGTGGCATTTGCTGCTGGCTGCTGACCCCTGGCCCTGTGTGGTGGCAGTGGGTGCTCTCTCACTGGCACTTGGCCTCTTCTTCAGGAGAGCTTGGACTGAGGGAGCAGCAGCACAAAGTTTGTAGTGTGAATTAGAATTTATCTGGTGTGTTGAGATGATCTTGAACTTAATTTAGGCAACTGAGAGGCAATGGTAGAGAGTCATTAAATTTTTTATGAGCAAAAATGATCAGACACATCACTTTCTTCATCACATTTGTGTCTAGTCTTTTTTTTTTATACCTATGTCTTGCCCATTGTCCATTTAAGATTTGTAGGCATACAAAGACCTTTAGAATTATGGCTCTGATGTGAACTTATTTTCTAATAGCTATGCTGGGTAACTGGTAAGGTCAGAGAACAGTGAGATATGGTGACTTCAGCCTTTTAAGGAAACTATTTGCAGTGATCTTTAGAAACAAACAGTTTGTGTGGAATGAGTAGGTCTTGATTCAACTGCTGGTAAAGAAATGAAAACATTACATATCAGATAACAGAGTTGGTATTTTTCCACATCATTCATGGTCTGTGTAAATCTTGGGTGTTTAACAGAGTAATAAGTGGGATTAGTTTTATTCATTTATTCATTCTCTAAAGGTATTTCATTCACAGTAGATACAGGTATACTGACATGAAAAAGCTTTGGTGATATGTCAGCAGAGTTTAGATGTGATTTGCTATATGTATTGGACTTCTTACCCTAGAAAACTCTTGGAGCAAATTCTCCTGCAGCTATATATTTCCCTTGAGAGCTGTGGAATACATTTGGTGATAGTTGAGAGTAACTGAAGTTTTTAACTCTTTTCTAACATGGTGGTGAATTAATTCAGTGGAAATCCTGGGGAGGAGATTAATTCTTGCGAAGCAAAGTAACAAGTGATACTAGTTACTGAGGGAGTGAACGATAGCAATAATAAAAGATAACACTGATGCATCAATAATAAAGTGAGTTTTTCTTGCCATGCTTATCTACTTTAGATACAACCTTATAGAAGTTTTTAATACATTGTGATTAAAAAACCCCCAGGTTTTGATTTCAGGCTGTTATGCTCTTTGTTCTATGTTGAGTAGGGTCTTGTGCACTTGTACATGAACTGGTTGCTTAGAAATAGCACAGTAGTGTAATGAATGCCCTTTATCTGTAGTAGCTTTGTATTTTAAAACCAACTAAGGAATAAGTTTATATTTGTACAAGTGTGTATGTAGTCATATTTCTCATGTTATCTAATAATTGATACTGTTGGACCTTTTTTCAGCATGTCAAGTGAGCTATTAAAATGCTCTTCAATTTATAAATGTCTTGGTAATTATGTTTCTGATTTCCTACTTCTGTGAAATACAATAGGCTAAGAGTTTCTGGTTTAAAAATTTAACACCATGTAGTATTATTTGGAAATGAAAGTCACAATTGAAACAGTATTCTCAATGTCTTTTAATCTGTACTGAATAGTCTGGAATTTTTTATAACTCCCAACTTCCATCTAGCACTTAAACAGGGAGCCCATTTTGGGCTTCTCAACACATTTCCCACTGGTCCTCCAGTGCACCTGGTCTGCTGCCATCAGCCATTAATGTTCAGACGGAGCCAGCAGCTTGTTAGGACGTGTCTGAGATGTTCAGTAGTGCAGATGGCACGTTCTGTCTGCCTCTACCTGTAACATCTGGCAGCAGTCAGATGTGAGAAAGCCCAAATGAGAAGGAGGGGAGATAATGTTTTTAAGTTCAATTGAATAAATAATTTTCTCAGACAAATTACTGCAGTTTGCTTGAGGTCATAAGGAAAAAAAGTCATGTGAAAGGAGGGCAGAATTAGTTTGCTTGATTTGATTAATTGAATGAATTTGTATATTGTGTGGACTTCTAACTTAATTTTTGAGAAATTCTGTAAGTTGGTTTAAAGCTTAACAGATTGCTGTAGTATCTAGGGAGTTTTCTCCTTAACTATCCCCAAGAATCTATCAAACTACATACGAGGCAGATGGATGTGAACTGGGTTTTCTATGCTGTTAGTAGTTTTGCTATCAGTCTTGATGCAATTTTGAAATGGCTTCTAATTGTATTTGGGATTGTTCAGATCTGATTTGAATGGCATTGTTTCCTTCTAAATTCCTTCTAAATTGTCCTATGTAATAACTGCAGCTTGGTAGATAGTAAGCATGTGTATGCAAAAGCAAAATTCGTACCACAGAGAACCAATAACCTGCATGATTCTTAATCATCTTGGTTCTTATTGGAGAAAATTTTGCATTCCTGATTTTGTCAATTAATTGCTACTATTATCAATGCAAATGAATGAACTCTCAAGGGGGAAAAAAACCCCAGAACCAAACAACAAATCAAAACAAAGGACCCCCAGAAAAACTTGGGTAGAAGAAGAAAGATGAGGGTATTTGTCTTCCAAGATTGGCTGAGTGATTTCGCTGTCTTTTTCCATATTTTCCTTCAGTTCTTAAACTACCTTTACCTTGACCCATGAATGCTTTTTCTTTTGCTCTTCCTTTTTATGTACTGGGAGAGGGCGGTGAGCCCTGAGCATAGCATTGGATGGGATGTCTCTGGCCAGCTTGACTCACCTGTCCTGTCTGTGTCCTCTCGCAGGTTCTTTCTTCCTCCCAGCCTCCTTGCTGGGGATAGGGGGAAGAAACGAGAGGGGGAAAAAGAGAAAGCTTTGGTGCTTTATAAAATGCTTTCCCTGCACCCCTCAGCTTTACTGTGTCCACTTCATTGTTCAGAAAGAGCCGCAGCAGTGTTGTGTTATTGACACAGTTCCAGCCACAAACTCAAAACACAGCACCTTACAGGCTGTTGTGCAGAAAGTTAATTCTGTTCCAGCCAGATCCAGTATAGGTAGGAAAGTCTATCCAAGTTAATTATATATAAACAAATCTTGTATAGATTTAACAAGGTACTTTTTCCTCCTATGGAGACAAAGCATGCTTGAAAGTGCTGAATTGTAGAGGAGAGGTAAGATTACAATGCAGTGGACACAACAAAGCTGTAAGCCCCCAGTCCCCCCAATTTTATAAAGCACAAGAGAACTTACTGGATATGAAAGATGGATCATGTCACTAAATTTTAAGATTTGTTGGCCTCCCAAACAAAGAGGAGCAGAATAATACGGTTTTTCATCTACAACAATTTTTGACAGTGCTAATGAGTGTGGAACAGGAAGTGAGGAGGCCTCTGATTTCTGCTGTCAAAACCAGTTCCTGGACAAAGATCTCATCCTGTCACTTGCAAGTCTCTTGGCTTTCAGAATAAAAAATAAACACATTTTAGATCTTTTTTTTCAGAATCTGTACAAAAGAATCTTGACAACACATGAAATGTAACACTATTAATCACCTTTAAGCTTTGAAGAGCTGTTAGTAGAGAGGTGTATTTTGTGTTAGCATTTATATTATCAATTTGGGACAAAGACTGCTTGAAACTCCAATGTCCATTTCTTTCATATTTGTAGTTAAGTTACTGGTTATGAGAATGGAAAGGCATAAGGTAATTCTTTAGCCCTGTGATATGAGAGTACAATTTTAATTAAAGCTTCAGTAATAAAAATGCATCAGTATTGTGTCTTTTGCATCCTTAAAATAGGTATCTTCTTTCTTATTTGAGCTGTAATTTTTTGCCTTTTACATATCCTGTTTTCTCCAGAGTAAGAACTGGCCTTCTTTAGAAACAATGGCAGACTATCACCTAAAGCAAAGCACACAGATAATTTGTGTTTTGAACTGCTGACCTATTTACAGGTCTCATTTTTTTCTCATTGAAAAGCTCTAAAAGTGCCTGTTACAACCTTACAGGTGCTAAAAAGGGAAAATGAAAGTATGTAAAGTAGGATAGCAGACCTCTTTCTGTCTGTATAGCTCAACAGATTTGGCTGCTGTCAGTGAAGTAGATACTAGTGCTATTACACTTACAAACCTGATGTTCCTAATCAAAGTCAAGTGTTTGCCGTTTCTCCTGAGTGGAGAAATTTGACAAATTTAAGCAGTTAAAAGTGATGGAAACAGTAAGATAAGCAGGATCATGGCGAGGAGAAATGAAGACTAAAACCCCAAAGAAATGGCCACAGTGGCGATTTTTGGGTGTGGTGGGTTTTTGTTTTTTAAATTTTGCTTGTATTTCATAACTCACAAACTCTCTCAGCCTTGCACAGCGCAGCTACCAAGAAGTGATCCCTTCTGTGTAACAAATCCTTTCCTTGTCCTCAGCATTGTCACGGTAACCAGGATGGGGTCTAGGAGGAACGGGCACCTGCCCGGGGGTCCTGGTCCGGCTCGAGTGGCTGCCCATGCTCTTGACTGACTCATGTCACAAAGGCGGGTTGTAGCACAAGGAAGGAAGCCTTGGCAGAGGGCGAGCTGTGAATGGTTCGTAACAGCGCAGGGGAGGGGTGAGGTGGAGGCTGCCTGCCCGTGGCAGGGGGGCTGCGTGCCGGAGCAGACGCGGTGATGTCCCTGGGCAGTCGCTGTCAGTGGAGCCTGGCCTGGGCAGCACAGTGGGACAGACGTTTCCTGGGCCTTGTGTTGCTGCTGTTTGGTCCTGCTGGGCTGTCACTTCCCAGACACAGCTTGAGTAGTCACAGCTAAATATAGATATCCACTTCTGACTGTCATCTCATATTGCTTTACTATTTTGTAGCTTGAAATGTGTTGCTTCCGAATGGCATCCATAGCCCCTTCAAAGATGAGTCTCCTAGAAATGCCTTTCTAAAATGGGCATACCTGCCACATCCAGAGGAAATAACTGAAAATCCGCAGGATGGTTACAGTTCCCTTTTATATTACATTTAAAACCAAAGATTTCCTTATACAGTTCTTTTTTCTTTCTCTCTCTCTCTGTGAACTGTAGTGATTTTTTAAAATGAGAAACAGAAATATAATTTGGTTGTGCAGAAAAATACAATATCTGCCAAATGATTGATCACTTTTGGCCTCTGAATCCTCAGGCAACTATTTTGCAGTGCATTTTAGGAGTATTTTTAAAGATATAAATAGATCATCACAATCTGTGGCAATTAGCAGATAAGAAGAAATAACAATCAGCTCTATATACTGGATGTGTAGTAAAGCTGGATTTTAAAACCAAAGGGAATGCAAAATTTTCCTCTTGCAGCTCATGATTCAGTCCTTCTGTGTTGGAGTGCAGCCATAGTGAAGTTGATTTGTGGAATACAGTTTAATGATGTGTTGTGGTTTAACCCCAAATGGTAACTCGGTCTCATGTACTTCTCCCCTCCTCTTCTCTGGTAGGAAAGAGTAAAAGTGACAAAACTTGAGGGTTGAGATGAAGACAGCTTAACAGGTAAAGCAAAAGCTGTGCATGCAAGCAAAGCAAATCAAGGAGTAACTTCACCACACCCAGGGGCAGGCAGGGGTTCAGCCATCCCGGGAAAGCGGGGCGTGTTGTGACATAGAGTATTGTGGAATTGTTGTCCGTGTGGTGCTTAAAAAGCTGTTTCTAATAGAGTACTGATTATTGGTTTATGTTTGATCTTGTTTGGTTTATGCTGCCATCTGCCAAAGTGAAGGTCTAGGGACATCTGTTTACATGCTCTTTAAAGGACTGTTGTTCCATAAAACTGCTCTCAATGAGAGAAGTTGAGGGTTTATGGACACCAGATCCGTGCAAGCCTTTCCTCAGGTTTAGAGCAGAAAGAGTAATGTCACCCTCCTGCTTCTGGAGATGCTTGATCACTTTTTCTTAGCAATATCTTTCAGTTTCAGACCCAAAGAAGGGCTTCTGTGCATGGAGGCCTGTTTATTGAGCTACATTAGCTGATTCTGCTCATTTTCCCTCTACCTTACCTCACCAGGACATTGACCACGTAGGAACAGCAGATTTCTGCGCATGTCTCTATGTTCTTAAAAAGCTTGTTTATATCATAGCTTTCTAAAATTGTTTTAATCTAGGAAAGATATGTTTCCATATATATCAAATGTTTATAGGGTAGAACAAAAGTCAGGTTTATATAAATATATGGCTCATATGCATACATGGGAGGTAAGTGTTTTTGGTAAGGAACCTTTCATAAGTGGCTGTCTTGAAGGTACTTTTAGTAGCATGTGCTAAGATTACCAGTTTCGTCTGTTATAATGTGCCCTTTGCCAGGTTTGCAGAAAGAAACATCATTATGAATTGGTGACTTAATCATGTGGCACTTAGTTAAAGCACCTTAATTTGAGATACCGGGGGAAAAATATGCCCCATTTAAGGAGTTTCTGGTAGAATGTGGTAAATGCAACACTGTTCCAGACAGAGGATTTGTCCTTGGCAAAGGATGCATGTCACCTCTGGAACCAGGGAACCCTCGTGCCATTTACTATGTGAATGTCACTGACTTTGTTTCATGCAGTTTTAGTAACAATCATACTTCCTAAATGTGGTGGTGCTCTCAAGAGGCATAAGCCAGTATGTTTCTTTATGCCAAATTCGTCATTTTAATGCAATCATGCAGCAAGAAGGAAATACAGCAGAATTCAAGCATTGAGCTTACTGTTTTTTTACCTCCAGTAATGAAATTTGTAATTAGCATGTTCAAGATGCTAAAGAGAATGAGAGCATGTTAACAACTCTCCAAATGTCAAAATGATTTTGCAGTTGTCATTGGTTGTTCACATTAGGGAAGATGCTTTTTATTACTTGGTAAGTTTCTTTTTGTCATAAAGTAGAGCAGAGAAACATTGAAGGACATCATTCAAATCTCCAAAGCCAGCAAGGGTTGATGCTAAAGGCCACAGCTGTCTATAGCTGTTAAAAGCATCGATTCATGACAATTGGTGCACATACTGCTTGCTGACGTCAAGTTTGTCTACAGAATTATCTTGTGTATTAGAAGATGATGAATATAAGCATTAAATGAAGCCTCTTAATAGTGTTTCTAGTCTTCTGAAAGAGAAAATAGGAAATCACATAAATAATTTTACATGAGGAGTATATGTCCTGATTATATTAATGGACTTCCTTTAGAGCAAGAAGATCAAACATTCAGGATGATCTTGAGGTAGTTTACTTGCTTGACCAAAGTCTTATTAAATGTGTCTTAATCCAGAGAAATATAATTAAGAAAAATGAAATCTAAATAATGTGCTTCACAGAGTTGAACTGCATTGCAAATATGTTGTTACATAATAGTTAAATTATTGTCTGAAAGGATTATGGAGATCTATCACTTTGAAATGAAAGAAGAGATCTGATGTATTTTTAGGCTACAGTCTTCTAATCATTAGATTTTTCTTAGACATTAGTGAGGAGCAAAAATATGTTTTGAATATAATTGCAACAACATAAATGCTACTAAAAGACTAAGGTACTGTTGTGTAGCCAGAAGAATTATAGATTTATGTATTAATATTGTGATTTCTTTGCATGTGTGGAAGGCAGATACATGTAGTAGATAAAAACGAAAGCTTAGCTGGTTGGAGCATGGTACTAATAACACAAAGGTTGTGGGTTTGATCCCTGTACAGGCCATGCACTTGAGTTGACTTGATGATCCTTGTGGGTCCCATCCAGCTCAGAATATCCTGTGATTCTGTTTGCATACTGGCAATCACAATCAGTTCCTTTAGAAGTTATTAATGTTTTCCTGAATTCTGATGTAGCTATATCCTGCTGTAACTTTTAGTGTGCTACTATTCATAGTAACCTAACGAAGTATATTTGTGTTAAATGAGCCCATTTAATCTTTTTGCAAAAGGCATTTAACAGGAAACTTACCTTTAAAAAACCAAAAATATTTAACTAAGGAGTTACTACCCAAATGGTACCAAAAATTTTATTACCTTGAGACAAAATGCAGAAGACCAAGGCAGACTAGCTGAGTCTTCTATCAACTGGCATCTAATTTAGTCCCATTAAAGTTGGTGATTGCTGATTGTACCCTTTTTGAGGACTATCAACATGGTCAAAAAAAAGTTAATAGAACATGCTCTGTTGATCTGTTTGTATGTCTGATGTTGACACATAACACCCTTTCTCATTTTAGAAATTTCTCAACTATCCCTCAATCATCTTGCAAAAATCATTTAAATGAAGGAAATAAAGCTTTCTGCTGTCCTAGAATAAAGGTTATTCCCCTCTTTATTTTTGGCTAAAGTATTTTCTAGTGAATACAAGAGCATATTTTTAATGCTATAAGCTGGATAATTATGAAGTCTGCTATACCAGTAGCTTCCCTGACTGTAAAAATACTGGCTAATGGTGACAGGAACAGTCTGTGAACTGTGAAGTGGTAGCATATATATATATATATATATATACACACACATATTTATAATTCCTGCTGTTGTAGCTTTAACTGTTAAGAGAGCCTTGTCCCTCAGCAAGCAGGGTGGTGACCTGCACTGCTGAGACAGCCAGAGAAACGTACTTCGTCTTCTGTACCTGCAGTGAAGCCACTTAAATAATCTCTAGTAAACTATTGCCTTAAATCCAGTAATGCATAAATTCATCAATTAAGTCCATAGTGAATAATCTCTAATACTCTGAATTTCTGTACAGATGCAGAAAGTGTGTGGGTTGACCAGAGTAACATGTTTGACTCAATCATAATATCTGCCTTGGTTACTGAATGTGAATATGGATAACTCTTTCATAGCTTTCAGTCTGTTCTGTTAATTAATCATGTCGCTACTTGAAAATTGGTACCTTTTTTAAAATGAAAGCCTTTCCTTTTAAAGTTACAGCTCATTTACTGAATTGTTGTCATGACAAAATGCATGTATTAAACTTCCAAATTCTCCTATTTTCAAGTGGTCCTCGTTTGTAAGAACAAGACTAATTTTCTACTATTGAACTTTTAATCAATTCCATACAATGTTCTCAAACGTAAACATGATAGTATAGGTACTATCCTAAGGCAGGATAAGACAGTTTATCTATTTCAGTGGAGGCTGGAAGTAACCCTCAATTTTTCTACATGGAAAAAGGGTTTCTTGAGCCTTGTTCAGGGAATGAACCCATGGGATGGCAGTGGCCTGACTTAGAGTATTGCAGTGTGTGATGCTGGAAGTTCATAGCTGCCACGTGATATGCCCTAATACTTGGGCAGTGTGAAATTGGTCTGAGGACTGGCTCTGTGTTATCTATCTTCGGAGCCAATTTCCATTTTCTTGTCAAAGGTTTCATTGGGCACGTTGCAGCTAGCAGTATGAAGGTAAAAACTGCTGTAATCAGAACTAGATAGTCAGTATCCAGTAGTCTTTTCCTTAAAGGAAGTTGACATCAGCTCCTTTAGAAATAACCCAACCAAAACACTTCAAGGTCTTTTACCCCAACAGTGGAAAAAGAGAGATCCTGGATATCATTTGTTGCTGGAAGATGCTTGCTTCTCTTCCAAGTCTTGTTAATTCTCAGAGTTAAACACTACTTTTGTTGCATCACATCTTATTACCCATTTATCTCCTGAAATGCTGGATGTGGGATGTGCATGTATGTTATTTATCCCTGATAGGCAGATACCTTGTCCTTTGGTGAGCAATTAGATTTTCACCTGGAAATTACCTTTAATTCAAAGCAGATTAGGTGAAAATACAATTGAAACTATTTGCAGCATTCAAAATAGATAGTACGGGTACTGGTGTTTTTAGACTTTTGTGGAGAAATAAGGGAAGCATTTCTGCACAGAAATAAAATCAGAAAGATTGCTCTTTGTACCTGCATTCCTTTGACCTGCTGGGTTGCTTCCCTGACCAGAGGCCTGAAGTCCTGGGCTGCATCTCCTAGAGAAAAGTTCCTCTTGGTAAAACCTAAGTTGCTTCACGAATTCACTTGAAGGCTTCCTTGGGTTCAATTTAAACTGTCCTCCTCAGAGGCTTCGTGATTTTATGGAAGTAAGAGATGCTTCAAACCCCCGATAAATGAAGGATTAGTATGCTACTTTGGAGATGCAAACACTGGTATATCAGACACTTGAGGCAGTGCCTGTACCCATGAGTACATTGATGCACGTACAGGAATGTTCTAAACAGATAGATATTAATGAAATTGTTACTATTGTTACTAACTCTTGGCTGAAACCAGATGTAGTTGTGGGTTTGTAATCTTGAGGATGCCAGGTTTGGAAGGAGGAGAGTCAATCTCTAAGGGACAACGCAACTTTCCCCACAAAGCAATGACAGGAAGGCACTTTTGCCTAAGACCTCGTTTTAAAATAAGTAAATGTTTGACACTGAGTGTTAACTCTGGAAGGTTGTAGAAGAAAGTCATGCAATGTACTCTTACCTTGCTTGTAATTTAATTAGTGAGTTTTGATGAGGCTTTTTTTCCTAGTAGGATAAGAATGTCTCCTAACAAGACTAGATAGAAACATTGCTAATATAAATAAAGCTGTACTTTTCTATCATGTCAAAGACAAATTTCTAGTATTTCCTGGCAAAGACATGAAAGCAAGCAATTGAGCAATTATCTATATGAACCACATGTTTTGGAATACAGGTGCTATACAGTAAACACTTGAAAAAAAAAATTTTCTGTTGTAGCTGTTCCTATTTTAGCAACTGCTAGTCAACTTGAGATATGCCCTTGATCCTCCAGTCCTTAAACAATGCACTTTTCTATCTTAGCCAGAAATAAATGTTGGAAAAGAATAGAGATGAGGAAGAGTTTGCAGGAAGAAGTAATTTGACATTAGCACGGAGGCAGGCTGGGGATTAGCAAAGTAGCAGTGCTTTTGCTTTGCATTCTATTTTTACTACACATTTCCTTTAATGTAAAGAAGTTTGCAAATATGTAAACTGTTTAAAATTATTTTAAGATGGAGATGTATATAATTTGAACTGCTTGCAAATAAACTTAATTTATTCTTCAGTATATTAACTTGGTTCTAATCACTGAATTCCACATGGCTGGGTTCAAAGGAAGATCATGCACCCCTGCTTTTTCCCTAAATTTTAATTTCTTTGTGGTTTGCTTCAAAACCTGAACTGCTTAGAAACACCATACTTGACCTTAAAACTATGGTGTCAGGAGAATCATGATAACTAGATGAAGCCATACAATCATTTGTCTAAAATGTTTATACAAACATTAGAAGCCGCATATGAGCTGTTGGTAAGAATGCTGTATCTTCATAGGCATGGAATGCTGTCGTAAGCTGCATCTTCATGAATTATTAGTGCTACTGCTGAAGATGTTTGAATATCTTGCCGGTTTTTAGTGGAAGTTGATTCTACTTTAACTGATGAAGTCTGAAAATATTTCTTCTACATAGTTCAGGCTTGGGAATAAACGTCTACCCAATAACGTATTTGTTCCAAGTATGTGTGGTCTGCTTTTTATTTCCTCATTTCCATCCACCACTGTGAGACCACAGTTTTCCTTAATGATGCATCACTTCTCAAATAAGGACCAATGTTCATCATTTGCTGAACAATGTGTTCTGTAAAGAAAAATGCATGGCGTGTATAGCAGGAGAACTGTACCTACGGAACAGTTTCAAATACAGCTGTGCTATATTGCATTTGACACATAATAGCTATGCTAGAGCCCTCTGCAAGGCCAGTAAAAAACAGCAGCTTACCAACACACTCTGTTAATGTGTTGGAGCAGACAGAAAAGTATCAGTGTAGGTTGGCATTTTTGCTGGGACAACATAGAGTAACTTCTGTGAAGAGCAAAGAACAGTTTTCTTTTTGTCAGTACAGAAGTAAACCAATAGAGAAACATTAGTGTGCCTAATGCATTAATGCCATGGAAGCCACTTGCTAAGGGGCTTAGGCTTTTTTGTACACTTGCTAAATCTCAAATGTGTAACTGGAGGGACCTAGGAGCATGACAGGAGCTAAAGAGAACGTAGAGGAATTAAGAAAAAAAACCTTAAAAATGAAAAGAATAACTATATTAATAAAATATACCTTAGTTGTCAGCACAGTAATTCAGTTTGAATACATCAACAGTTTTGTGCATCTCTTCAGATGAAACATAAAATGTGTTCCATGAAGGACTGTCTCGTCCTCCAGTCTTAACCTAATGACTGCTGCATCTTTGAAGGGGCTACCACAGAAGATATAATACATTGCTGGGCTTCAGTGATTATATTGATTTTGCTTTTAAGAATTTTAAGGTTGATAAATTGTACCCTGTGGAATAATTTAAACTGAGTAACAAAACAAAATATATTGTTTTAAATTGTCAGAGTTGACCAGTAGTAAATTTATGCTTTAGTGTTTGGAGAGCTTCTTCAAATCACTTTCAAAGAAAATATTCTTCCTTGGGTTGATTCATCTTAAATTGTCTCATTAGCTCAAAAAAATTAGAATCTCTTCAAATCACTAGTCAGTGTAAAAAAAAAAATCTTCTGGCTACAGGGCTTCCTAATGAAGGACTAGGGAACAGTCACTACTTACAGAGTTACTGTCAATGTCTTGAATACAGAAAATCCTCACAAGGATGTGTACATTTCTTTTGGTCTCTTGGTAAGCAGCTGGGCACCTTACACTGAATTTTCCTTTGCATGGATGGAAGAAGCATGGACCCTTTACCACAAATGTGTGTCAGGAAGATTGTGGAACAGTGATAAATACTTGTCCTAAAGAGACCTTGGCCTTTGAACACAACTGTGGGTGTGAGGGACAGAATTAAGCCAAGAACAGTTTCTGTAACCTTTTGATAATTCACTAGCTACCCACCCCCATTAAAACATTTAGGAAATGTGTATGGACTCAGTTTTAACTCTGAGTTGAAACAAGAATGAAAGAAGTAAAAATCAAATGTATCTAAATGTCATCACCTGAATATGTAGTTTAAAAACTGGAGAATAGTGAGGTACATTCACCCATGATACAGTACCCAATAAAAGACCTGCTCATTAACTAGTTTCATTACTGAAGACAAAGATCCTCTGCAGCTGGATCAAAAATCTGCACTCTGGTAGTAACGAAAAGTGCGTAGGGATTTGGGAGAGCAATTTATAGTTGTATGCCATGAGAGATGCTGTCACTTCTGTGTTCTCTTACAAAGGGGAAAAGTAAATAAAACCACACAGCAACTCAAGCCTAGGAATGTCGTGTGCTAAATCTAGGAAAGAGAAGAAATCATTCCTTGTGTGTTAGTGAAGTTGAATTAAGGAAATTGGTAGTATAGTTTCATTGTTCCTGTGAATTTCTGAGCATGCCTTCATGCTAGCCAAGCTCTTAAAATCTTTAAGTCTTCCTGAATTTGAATTTTTTATAAAGTAGGACAGTTGAAGTAGGAAAAGCCAAACTGTGAGTTGTACTAGACATGATGTAAAGCCTGCTGCAGAAATACAGCAAAACTAAAAAAATTACATGGTTTTGTGTAGTTGAAAAATAACCTTCTGTTCTCAGTGTACTCAGCTTTAATTTCCTTGCTACGCTATCTGCTGCAGAACAAAAACTCTTGGGTGTGACTTTAGTTATAAAAGATATTCCTAGCAGTAGAAGCAGGCCATTATGTTGAAGGGAAGTCAAGGGACAGCTGTTGTCCCACCATTCCTCTGGAGATCTTTCCTCTCACCCCCAGAGGGGATGGCAGCTGTTTGCAGAATAAACCTCCACAGAAGGTAACAGTTATGGCTGTACTTTTGAGATCATAAAAGCCATTAATTTTTTTTTTTTAATGAAATTGTTTAGAAAGAAAATGCTGGCTTCCTTCCCTCAGTAGGTTGCCTTTCGCATTTATGGCCTCTTTCCTTATGACAAGCAGCAGGTGCCTTATCAAGCATATCCTCTTTAAGTATGAACTGTGCTTGGAGTAGGATTCTGATTGCTTGAGGAAGAAACCTGCCAAGTGTTTCAGCACTGACTTTTGGGCTTAGGTGAAGTTTGCTTGAGCCTGCTTGTCCTTTTTGGTTGAACAGGTGGGAGAGCTCATAACCTTTCTGACTCTGAGGTTACAGTCTGTGACTTTGTACAAAATCATTATAAATTATGTACAGAAAACCAACAAAAAAACCCCCCAAAAAGTTACAGTTTAAGAATTACTTGAACTGCAGCGTAGGTCATCTTTGACTCCTTGCTATATAAGTATGATACTGAGACTGCCAAATTGTACAAAGAGCTTTTGCAAGGCTGTTCTTAACATTAATGAGCCAGACTGAGGGGACAGTATGAAATCATTTAGTGATGCATGATGTAAGGTTTTGTTTTATAGGGTATGTGAGCAGTGTGTTGATGAATGTCAGAAGTTCAAGACTTCCATGAATTACATAAACAGAGGCTTTCGGGCTTTCTCTAAACAAAATTTTGACAGAATAGTTTTTCATAGCTCTTTCACTGTGTTACTCAAAGGCAGAATTCTGAAGTCCTTTACTCAGGTAAATCACGTCCTGTTCAGTAGAACGTGAACCCAGTCTTTACAAAACAAAAGCTCCCCTCTCATGCTCGTTAAGTTAGACTAAATCTGAATAATAAATCTGTGTTTGCCAGTTAGCTGAAAATGTTCTGATTACAAAAGACATACCAATTTCTATGGATATGAGCATTTTTCTTCCATATGAGTGAGGGGAAAAATGTGTTAGTTGCTATAAGTGTTGAAAAAAATCTGCGTTCAAGTGTTTAGAAATGAAATATAAGTATATGTAATTGAGAGCAAAATATGCTTATGATTGGGTTCGTGTTAATGGATCATTAAATAGCAAAATGTACTGGGTCGGGTGTAGCTGCATGTGTGCGTGTGTGTATATATATATATATACACACACACACATATACGCTTCAGTGTGTATTTCTAGAACCGTACTGGTTTGCAGACCAGATTCTTCACTAGATTGTTGTGGTGGTATTCAATTCATTTTGATTAAAGGCACCAGGATAAACTCTTGAATTAGAGAATTCAAGTGGCAAATTAGAAATATTGGTGTGTAAGTGATTTATTGTGATGTTAACTCTTAATACAGAGGTTGAATGCTGCCTTCTAAGCATAGTTCCAGAGAAAAATGATTCAGACTTATTTCTGAATTATAAGTTTTCTTCTCCTTTCCTCTGTCTAGTCTTAAAGGGCAAGATAAAACTGTAGAACTTGCAAAATGGGTCTTTACAAGAACACTTTTTTCCCCTCTTTTTAAATATCAGAACTGTTCCACTGAAAATGCTTTCCGTATTCATACTTGGTTACACAGGTTTCTTTCTAGCTAGTTAACTCATTGAAGTGTTTAGAGGAGTGGCCTTAGCTTATTCTCATTTATGCCTCTCTAGATGTGCTGCTGACCTGTACTGCTACTGTTCACCTTTTGCTCTCCTGCACTGATCAGATGCCAAGAAAGCCCAAGGCACTGCAAAGCTCTTGCCCTGTCAGGCTGTTGGGGAACACTGAGTCTTCCTGTTCTTTTTATTCACATAGGTGAGTCTTCATTAGCACCCTGTGTCTGGCTTGAGTACTCTCTTTGATTGCTACACCTAGTTCTTATCATATTCTCTCCATGACTTGTATCTAGAATGAATCACTGACCATGCAAGGTGTTTCATCTTCTTTGCCTCCGTAGCACCAATTAAATCAGTTGTATTCTGTATAATACTGTTCGATCCCTGATGTTTCTCTTGTACATGTAAAAATAAAACAAAGTGATCTTAGAAATGTCTGTTCTCCCTTCCCTGTCAATTTGTCAGTGCCTAATAGAAAACACATTGTTGTTTCAGGTTATTATTTTTTTTTTAATTTATTCTGCTTATAAAGTAAAGAGGAAGGAAGAAAGAAGTAGAAATGCTTTTCACTAATTATGTTGATCTTCAAGCCATTCTGATTGAAAGTTTTTGTGCTGTAACTTGTTCTCAACTCTGGGGTGTATAGGTTTCTATCTACCTTTACTAAATTTAAGTAGATAGTATTCAAAATAATGATAAATCAGACTTACTAATTCTGTAGTTCCTTTCAAAAGAGCTCTGCGCTATTCAGGGAAATTGGTACTATTGCTGTGTCCTGTGCCAGGGGCTTTCCAACCACTGTTCCTAAATAGTCCTCTTCCTTCCAGGAAGGACTTTCTGCTTTGAGCTCACCTTACTCCATCTGTTCAAAGGGCAAGGATGCTGTGTTTTATAAATTCATGGATTTCTTCAAGTGTTGAGTCCCTGAGCATCTTTCAAATCAACACAGCACTGCATACGCTATCCTAAGCATGTATGTTTATTTGACTTTTGTCATTTTGAGAGTTTCTAAAATGCTTAGGACTGCCTATGCTTTATAAATGTGTGATGTTACATATGCAAGCTATGTCAGTGGTGTGCTTTTGGGAATATGGTTTCTGCTTCTTCAATTCAAATTTCTGACAAAGGCAAAGGGATGGAACGGGAAGAAGAGAAACAATACTGGCATTATCAGTTCTTCAAAAAAGGCTAGATTTGCCTCTTGTGTTCAGAGTTATGTAGGAAGCAAATGTGTATTAATTTGTAGGTACTTCTTTATTTTCATCTCTGGTTCCACACTGTAGAAACTTGGGTATGTATAAGGATTGGGACAATCAATATCCTAATAAAACTAGCATACAGGTTTTATGAGTAGAAATCTCAAAAACTGACCTCTTCTTTGTGGGTTTCATTAATTTACTCTTGAGATTAATGCTTCTATTGTGATTTATTAAGCAGAAATGCATTTGTTTCTTACACATTTTGTTAATAGATGTGTGCTTCCTGCCCTTATGGCTGAGATTCATGTTTCAGAAGGATACAGTGCAGCAGAAAGATTTTAAAGCTAAAGTTTAATATCTTGGTAGTTTTTGTAATAGAACACTGAAGCTTGGTAGCTGAAAGTTGTACAGAAGAGATCAAATTCCCATAGAGGATTATACAACCTGTTAGGCCTGCTGCTGAGCAAGGGCCTGAGGAAGCCTGTCCCTCGCACCTTGCTCCTATGGAATCATAGCTTTTCCTTCGGCAAGGCAAAAGGATAGCAATCCATCGAGGTTTAGTATTAAACATCTCTATGCCAGTGCTTAAGTCAATTTCTCTGGCCATGCTACTTTGATATTAATTTTTTCAGGCTAGATGCAGTAGTCACAAAGTGTCTGGAGTGCTAAAGCAGCATGCTGCCCAGTCCTCTGACAGATGTGGCACTTGAGTGCTCTTCCCTGCAGGTGCTCCAGTAAGGACAGCTAGGTTCTGGGAAAGGTTTGTGTCCAGATTTTGAGAGAAAATGGGAGTGAAGGGGGAAATTAACACTTCTGCCTCCTAGTCTCTAAAAATGAGAAGAACTACAACTGTTTTTATTGGGGTGGGTAAGTAGGTTTTGTTATGGCCCCTTGATTAGTGTAATTGTGTAACCACTCTAACACATTCCTGTTAACCATAAAAAGTTTGCTCAAATGCTTGAACAAGTACATCTTGCAGTGCACTTCCAAATGGCTTCTCTTGAACCAAAATCCTCTGAAATCTTAGGTTAACTTTGACTGCAGTTGTGCAACTGATTCTGTCAATTTAGTTACATTGAACTATTTATCCCTGATCTCAGAAATGTGTATTTTGATGAATCATTCCTAACAGAAGGCAAAAGACAGGAAGCAGGAGTGATATACTTGTCTTGCAGAGTGTTTAAAAAAAACAGGGAGACAAAAGAGCTGTCTTGCATTTATTTCACTCCACAGGTTTGCATTAGTGGGGACTTGGGAAAGTAGTTCAAGAAACGTGTTTGTGCAGTGAAGACTGTTACCATAGCTGTTCTTGGGGGGGACTGAGCTATTGCTGACTTGTTAAGCGGCTTTTACTCTTCAAAAGACAAAGCTTTGTGGAGCCTTTGAGAGCAGAATCCTAATGAGGTTGCTACATTTGCGCTTTTTTTCTCCTTCCTGTCAATCCCAAACCTTTGTAGTGTGTTGTGATCTATTGAGAGATTCATTTAAAACGTGGGAGATGGATGGGGCCAAGGCAGGGTTCTGGGTGCCCTCTCCAGCTCCCTTAGGCCCTGCTGCACCAGCAGGTCAAGCAGAGGCATTGCCTGGCCCTCAGCTCCTGTCTGTTTCCACGACTGCATTTCAGACAAGATGTCTAGATAGTACTGTACATGTGAGGGATGCTGCTGCTGATTCGTGGATATGGGAGTTCTGGTATTGGTATGATGCTATCAATAAAAATTAATCTGCAAAACGAATCATATTAGTCTAGAAAACATTGAATATGTACATTTATTGCCTGGAGAAATGAGAAATCTGTCATCTCTTTGGCAATGTCAGTGTATCACTCTGATCACAGAGTTGCTGTAATTTTTTGACTGGCAACCTGTAGTTACAGATTTTTGTGATTCTCAAGGTAGTTGAGGTACTGTAAAGTCCCTAATTTTTGGGTACATCTGCTGATAGCATCAGGATCTACAGTGGCGGTGCAACTGGGAAGCATTTGTAGTACAGGGAAAGATAGGAGGTAGGACACTTACAGATCTTTTCTGTGGAAGTAGAGAAAGAATTTCTTAAATTTGTGTGTAGTTTCTTTGTTCTGAAAGACATGAGAAAAATATCAGGCTGTCCTGGAATATGTATGGACTATGGTATGACTTATTGGATGAATCACTTTCCAGTGATGCAACTGGAGATCTCTGTCTGCCCATCAGCAGCTATCACCGTAACACATGCTGCAGTGGCCTGAGTATGTACTTGGATACTAGATACTACAAAGCATTTGGTTTAGTTGGTGCAAGAATCAGGTAGCTAGTGTCACAGGTGGCATTCACCCCCCTGCTATTTTCCTGCAGGGAAGTGGATTAAATCTTCCTATTGGTTCAAACATGGCAGTTTTTCAAAATGGATTTAGAGATCCTCCAATTCTCAAATATGAGCAGACGAAGTCTGGGACCAAGTAAACTGTACAAGAGATATTATACAAAAAGACACTCAAGTAAATGCTAACACTAGCTTTCAATAGAAGTAACAATCTGATTATCTTAGTGATGGAATTTTGGCAATAGATGTCAATAGCTGTCATGATTCTGGCCAGTACAGGGTTAATTTTTTTTGCAGTAGCCAAGAGGGGCATGGCTAAGACCTGGAGGTTATTCTATACCACCTTGTGTCATCGGAAAGGGAAAAGATCTCTTTTCTGGGGAGAAGAGGTTCCTTCTGGTCAGGAAAACATGGAGGGAATCATCCTGTGTTGTCTATTATCAGGGGGTTTTTATGTGTAAATTATTTCTTTTACCCTTGGTCATTAGTAGTGTTGCTGTTACTGATTTTTTCTTATCTCATTGCTATTTCCAGTAAATTGTTCTTATCTCAACCCCTGTTCTTTGCCTTTTGTGCCTCCCATTCTCTTCATCCTGCCTCAAGGGAGGGGGAGAGGAAAGTGGAGGAGTGAAACTGTGGTGCATGGAGAGTCTTGGTGGGGACACTGAACTGGGGGAGTACCATCCCTGAACAGGCTTATCTGGTGCCCGGTGTGGGGCTCGGGATAATGGCAGATTCGATGGGATGTACTAGATTGAATTTATATCTGTTAGTGCTGTTTAGCTAGTAATGAGCAGGCTCCTGTGCTTGCCATGGGGCTTTTCATGATTGTCTGTTAGAGTCTAGTGCTTGTTAGTGCCTTTGGATCCTTGCTGTGGTGCCTGTACTTCTTATCTCCTCACTGTATTGTGCCTGGGAATGTTCTGATAACAGCCATGGTGATGTGCCTGGGCTGGCAGGTGGCCAGGGTATTGCAGCTGTTTTTTGTGTTCCTGCACTGGGCAGGCTGGAACTTTGGTCTGAACTTGAAGGGATTGTGACATGTGAACGAGTACACAATGCAGGAGATCCCCCTGCAGCTCATGAAGGACTCCATGCCAGAGCAGGTGGATGCCTGAAGGAGGGTGTGACGCTGTGAGATGCCTGTGATGGAGCGGGTTTGCTGGCAGGACTTGTGACTTCGTGGGGCACCCACTCTGGAGCAGTTGGTGAAGAGCTGCAGCCTGTGGGAAGGACTCATGTTGGACAAAGTTCAAGGAGGACTGTCTCCTGAGGCTGGGATCCCACACTGGAGCAGGGGAAGTAAAGGTTCCCTTCCAGCCCATGGTAAAGACCATGGTGAAGCTGCTGTCCCCCTGCAGCCCATGGAGGACTTTGATGTGGACCATGCTAATGGTGGACTGTAGCAGGAACCCCCTGTTGCAGCCAAGCTAGGGGAAAGAGGAGGAGTTCATTGCAATGTTAAACCAAAAGGCCCGAAAGGATCGGGGATTGAGATTGTAATGGATGTGCCTTTAAATTCTTGTAAGCCGTGACTTGAGTTGTACGTTACAGGAATTACTATAACAGAAACCACCCAGACCAGTGGAGGAGAAGCCTTACAAGAAGCAATTGCAGTTCAACAGTGACCCGACCTGAGCTGGCTTTGATGCCAGGAACTCCTTGCAACACACCACCTCTCCTGTGCTGAGTGACCACCACAACAGATGGAGCCCAAAGTCATGGACTAAATGAATTCAGCAGACATGTTGTGGACATTTCTTAAGGGTGCTCCAGAGACAAAGGGAATGATATCTGTGTATTATAGCAGAGGGAAAGAAGGGTGGTGGGTAGTGAAGTTGTATTGAATAATGTGGGATCTAGGTATGATGTGAATGGTATGGAATAAGGGGTAGAACATGCTGGTTTTGGCTGGGGTAGAGTTAACTTTCTCCCCAGTGGCTGGCATGGGGCTGTGTTTGGGATTTGTGCTGAACACGGGGTTGATAATACAGAGATGTTTCTGTCATTGCTGAGCAGGGCTTGCACAGGGCCAAGGCCTTTTCTGCTTTTCGTACCGGCCTCACGCTGGTGAGGAAGTTGGGGGTGCCTGGGAGGGTGGGAGGAGACACAGCCAGGCCAGGTGACCCCAACTGACCTAAGGGCTGTTCCAGACCATGTGACATCATGCTCAGTATATAAAGTGCGGGAAAGAAGGAGGAAGAGGGGGGACATCTGGAGTGATGGCATTCGTCTTCCCAAGTCACCATTACACGTGGTGGAGCCCTGCTCTCCTGGCGATGGCTGAACACCTCCCTGCCCATGGGAAGCAGTGAATTAATTCCTTGTGTGCATGGCTTTTGCTTTCCCTATTAAACTGTCTTTATCTCCACCCATGAGTTGTCTGCTTCTTACTCTTCCAGTTCTCTCCCCCATCCTGCTGATGGGGGAGTGAGCCAGTGGCGGTGTCAGGCTTGGTTGCTGGCTGGAAATCACAACAATAGCTTACATGCAAATGGATGTATCACTTCTCACTGAAGCCTTGTGTGAGTAAACTTACAATTCTTTCACTGTTCTACAGTTGCAATAACTAAGGAAATGTTGGTTTTATTTTGGAAGTTCTTCTGGTAAAGCATCACAATTACAATCCAGCCAACATCAGAAGTCATACAGAGGAAAACAGACTGAACTACTATCTTAAGAGCATTATGTAGACAATATATTTTAGGTTTATAGCTACAGCCTCACATAACCCTACCTTTTATTAAAAAAAAAATCGATTTAAGAGGATTCCGCTATATATCTGAAAAGTAGCCTACATTGCGGAATTTAATAGGATTATGCTATTGATTCCATCTTTACAATGCTAGCTAGTATTTGGTACTTGTGAACTGCAGACTATTATGTGACTGAACACAAGGGAAGAGGGATTAGTTTGTAAAAGAGTAAGCAGCTTTCCCTTAAACTGCCCTGAACCAAACATACACCTGTTTTGGTCTGTTTAGTAAATGGCAGCTAACAAAACATCAGTGGCAGCACCTCCTAAAAGTGGGTATCTTCTTACAATCACTTGCTCAGGCTCTAAGTAGAAGGTAATCAATCCCCCTGTGAAGTTGTATCTGTTGCTATAATGTGGCTGTTTACAGTTTCTTCAGAAAATTCTACCTGTATGTCTTTAATCAAAGAAAAGCTGCTAAAAAGTTGTCTGGAAACTCATGTCATGTATTGATGCTAACATATCTCCTGGCAATAGAAAGTGCTTTTGGCTGTTTTTGAACTTAATGGAATAAATGCCCAATTGAAATACCCAATTTCCATAAAAGTGTATTTTTTGGAATATAGCTGCTCTTAACTGAGAAAATAGTTTTATGCACTACGTCACTTCCTCACATACTGGCACTATTTATTTATTTTTAGTGACCATAAGTCAGTCCTTCATGTTTGTAGAGCCTGTTGACCTCTGAAGTCTGATCCCCTTCATGATGATAAGTATGACCCTATAGAATGAAATTTGTAAAACTTTGAGAAAATATGTTTTAAAATTAGTTTTATATGATTCATCTTCTCCAGTTTCTCTTCCCTCTTTTCTGTACTGAAATCTTTTTCTGTGTCTTTAGTAGTGAGAGTCTACTAAGCTGTTGCTTTCCTTCAGTTTTGGATGGTTCTGCTTTTAGAAAGCAGATGGTCAGCTTTGAATACACCAATACAGCAGAGCTACATAGAATTTGCTATGGATGAACACCAGCAAAATGCTGGGATCCCAGAAAACAAATTAGGTATCTCTAGGATAAACCTTTAATTTGCAGTCTTCTCTGACTCAACAGCCTGTGCTGAACTGTATCAGAGAAATGGTTATAATGTCATCTTTACCTTTGAGGAATGTGGCAGCAAGTTAGTTTTCTGTGGAACAGTTCTCTCTTTCCTTTTCTGTTTTTGTTAATACATCAGGATGTGGAGAGAAAGAAACCTTTTATACTTTATGCCTTAGTCCTTTGTGCTCAGTCAGCTTTGCATTTCTGAAGGCTGCAGATGATTGTGGGTTTCAAACCTTCAAGAAATGAAGAAGCAAAGAAAAAGCTGGGTAAGAACAGCAAGAGTGCAGTAAAGAGCAAACACCTGTCCCACTAGCTTTGTCAGAATGGCTTTCCCCCCTCACAGCTGGTGTGTGCTGACAAGCTGTGCACCTTCAACCTCTCTCAATCTGAATCCAAACCAGCTTAACACCAATAGAGATTTTTAGACCTGAGGTATAAGGGTTGTGGTCTTTTGTTTAGTTTGCCTTTTTAGTTGATGTCAAGCAATATCTGTTTCTCTCTTTTTGTCTCTCTCATGTCCTCATTCAGAACAAAGTGTGGCGATAGGAGGTGAAAGGAAAAAGAAGACGGTGGCCTTTGTGGTAAGTAGGGATTAAAGCTATGTGTGATGTGAATGCTTCTGTAAACCTTACTGTAGGAATAATTTCTTTTTTCGAAATGAAATTAATACAGTTGAGAAATTCCTATCTTTTGTGCTACTTTCTTGAATTAGTATTTAAAGCATTTTGAAAATCTGAGATTTTACTGAGTATCCTTGGCTGTGGCTGGCCTGTCAGTCCCATATATTGAATATATGTGTTAAAAGGAAACTGCTGCTTTTGCCTAGTAGCAGGAACAGCACTTCTGTTGTTTCATTGGGGTTTTTTTAAGAAGTCTGTTTGCCAAATGATACATGTGCAATTAATGTCGATGATTGCTGTTAAACCTGATGTGAGTTGTAAGCATAAAGCCTCCCATCTCTGTTGAGCAAGAGGGAGGTAGCGCCAGGTAATGGCATTCAGTCAATGTTCTCTGTCTCATCAGTCATGGGAGAGGGTCGGGGGGGACAGTGTATCACTGCTAGCTATAAAATATTTCTGGAAACAATATGCCTGAGTGCACGGGCTCGGGGAGGACACTGAGAAAACATCATGAAGTGTATCCTGTCCTTTATATGTTTCTGGCAATGAAAGTTGGATTTATTAGCAGTTTGTTGCTACAGTAAAAAGCATTCACAAGATTTACAGCTGAAACAATAGCTGCAGATGTTCAGTTCTGTTGTATTTATTGAGGGTTTTGTTGAGCTCATGGCATCCTTTGAGTAATTGCCATCTGAGGCATGTTTTGTAACAAGGACTGTGTCAGAGTTCTGTGTCACTGTATTTCATAAAGTTCTACCAGGTCTTTAGGAAAAGGGAGTGCAAAAACATTTACAACAAAAAACGTGTGGGCAAGCCGTAAAAGTAGTAACTTAACTGGCTGTCAAGATTTAAACATTTAGAGATCATCTCCTCGAGTAATGATGGGTTTTACGTTTTACTTCAACACAGAATAACCACTATCTTATTGATGGGATGAGTTTCCAGAGTGTGCATTGTAACAGCCCAGAACATTCTTAACCATTTCAAAAGAAGATGGAGGAGTATATTGCAGTCTGCTGCATTTTCCTTTCCTTTGTAGTAGAGTAAAAAGGTAATAATGTGTGTAAATCATGGTAATAGAATAACGTCGTCTTTAGTTCACAATAATTCCTGTGGCATTTAAGGCACACTTGCAAAATTGAGATTCTTAATGTTTAGGTGAACTTCATAGAAGTGTATCAGAACTAAAGGTAACTTTGTTTGAATGTTATCAAGTGTCATCTATTCATGAGGGCTTTTTTAAAGGCTTGCAACTCCTCACTTAGGGTTTTGGAATCATAGCTTAATCTTCAGATTCTGGGTTAAATTAAGTCCTTGTTTTGTACAAGTTATTTTCATAAATACCCTGTGTGAGGCCACAACAGTCTGGCAGAAGATCATTTTTACTATTATTGCACAAGTGTCATTAATTTGTATTTAGCAGGAAATAAAAAGTGGAAAATTGATGTAATTTTGAACCCAAATATTCGTATAACATATATATTAAGTTTACATTTGTTGTTTGGCTAATTTCAGAACTTTTCTTATTTCATGTGTACTGGACTTCTATATTTTGTCAAACAATGTCAATCCAAGTTGTTTTGTTTTGGTTTTTTTGAGTGTACCCATTTCAAAGTGCTGACCTTCTGACTTTTGTGATATTTTTCGTGAATTGAACATGACCCTTGGTGATTTGCATCTTATTAACTCATTTGAATCTTGTGCTTTGATACAAGCCCCTTTCCTTCAGTATCTCTAATGGTGTTTGCCTTTACATTCTCTTGATCTGAAAATGTGAATACTAATGAGTTGTCATTCGAATATTTCGAAGCTTAAAATATATTGTAGACTAATTTCCTAGTATTTGAGACAGTTCGTTTTTTTCTGTCATTGTGATGGAAGAAATGAAGCCCAAAACTTGAGGAAGTTGAAAGACTTGTTCTTGTCAGAAGGTTTCTTATCCTTGCCTGTTACTAGAGGATTAGGCAGGGTTTTTAATGGATATTTCTGTTAATAGCAGCTGGGCACCCAGCTGAACCGCGGCTCTGTGAGGTGTGGGCAGTTCCACCGGTTCCATGGGCTCGGAGGGGCCCAGGGCGGTGCTCAGCTCCTTGGGGGAAGCAGGAGACTCCAGAGTGAAGCTGAGCCTGGGAAGATGGCAGGAAGGTGGTTTTGGTTTCGGAGGGGTTTTTTTGCTAGTTGGCGAGGGAGCTCCCTGTCCTTACCTACTCCTTGCAGCTTTTTTCACCTTAGACTCTCCCCCGTGTCCTGCTGAGGAGGGCAGTGAGGGTCGCTGACTGACAGCCAGGGCTAACCCACCACAGAGCCATCTATAACCTGAGTTCTAAAAAACCAGCACCAAACTAGCAAGAATACCCCATAACTCCAAACAAACCAAAAGAAAAAGCTGCAGCAGAAAATGTAAGAAATGAAACAAGAATGATGGCAATCACTTCTATTTCCTTTTCAGAAGGAAATGAAAATGGTGTTGTTTAGAAATGTCAATAAAATGCCTCCAGCATTTTAAATAAGACTTGAAAATATTACCTTAAAATTAGCATTTTTCACCAGTTCCTCTTTTAAAAAGAAAAACACCGAGACCCACAATAATTACTATAAATAAAATATTAGAGTAATCATTTTTATTGCATTGTCTGCATTAGCAATGTAATAATTTCTTTTGAAGAATGCCATTACATCTAGTAAATATTTAGTTCCTGTACTTATACAAATCCAAACTGACTTTATCTGAAATCAGTTGGACAGCTAAAGGCAGTAAACTGTTGATGCATGTGATAAATGGTATGTAATTATTTAGGCATCTTAGTACAAATCCATTTCCAAATAAAGCAGAGGACACTCAGCTATGGAGATGCTACAAGTCATCTTAATCACTTTGGGGCTTGGCATAAAACTCACAGGAATCACTAACTTCCATCTTGGGCCCCAAATGGAATGTAATGTCCAAATGCAGGAGTTTGTTATCCTTACAGCTGCTGTTAGGACAGGGAGAGGACATGAGTAATGCTGTAAGAGTAGTTTTTTAGTCCTCTCTTTCCCTTCTCTGCACAGACCTCCTCGCTCTATTTCTGACACTGGGTCCCAGGAAAGCCATAGTTATGAGTGCTAGGGCCTGGGAGCAGCTTCCTTGTAGGAGCAGGATCTCTACCATGGCATGACTGTGGAGGGACACCTGTCTCGTGCTGGTATCTGTGTAGGCTTTGCCAGCAGGCATCCCTGTATTTATTTAAACTGTGTGAAGGCCTCAGCTTGTAAATGCTTGTCCATTGTGCAGATGAGTTAAATCATGGAAGACCAGTTTAGGAAAGCAGCCAGGTAACCACAGCCCTGCTGATGCTAGTGTATCCTGCTCTTCGGTTAAAGTAAACGAAAGTCCTTCCCCTGAGACTAAAAATCTTGTGAGCCATTTTTCTGGCTAAAGATATACTTCAGTTTTCAACTTAAAGGGAAAAGGCAGAACAGAAAAGAGTTTTCTACTGCAAAGTGATGAGAGGGTAAGGAAGGATTCTTTGCACCTGTGCAAAAGTGCACACTGACAGTGGTGGTAGAGCACAAGCTGGCACATTTACCTCTGCTGGGGAAATGGGAATGTTGTCACATGTGTGCAGGACCACTTGTTTTAATCTAGTGGTTCACTTTTAACTTGTGCTTCTATCTGGCTTCCCTGCTCCTCTGTTTAAAGGGTCAGCTCAATAGTTCCAGTAGTGTGTTGCTTTTGAAAATAGGAGGACCAAAATGGTCTATTCCTATCATGACAGCCTAGAATTACTCGAGAATTTCTTCCAGTCCTTTATTCATAAGCGAAGCATTTTCAAGAGAGTTGCAAGTCACCGTAGCCACACGAGTTAGATATGGTTACGCTTTGCTGGTCTGGAGAAGATTACGCTCAGAGTACCTTTTGTGTGTTCTTTCACTCTGCCATTCATGAGTGAATATTCATGGATCATTTCCTTTCAAGTATTTACTTTCACATGTTAAGTTTTAATATGAAATAAGCAAGATAATTTTGAGAAAACATTTTGATTAGAGCCAGAAGCTATAAATATTTCACTATTTAATAAAAATAGTGCTGCAGGATGTACATGATTAAATGGAACATGTTTTAGATACTTTAAATTGCATAACTTAAAATTACATATGCTTTTACACTTCCAGATGGAACAAAACCTTTATATATTGTAAGCCATATTTTTTGTTTCTCAGTGACTAAAACTATTTCTTCTTTCTTTTTCCTTTTTTTTTTTTCTCCAGTGGGATACTGTAGGAAATGATCCTCCTTTGCTGAAAGCTAGAATAAAAGGATTAAGCCTTTAGGAGCTTGGTTTAGATTTTTATCTTCAGCTTATGGAGTGTTTTTTTTAAGAGTGATGCGGTCTAATTATCTTGAAAGATCATAAGGAAATCATAAGTAATGAAGAAGCAGAAAATAGGAGGCATCAGGGTCAGGTAATAATGATTTAGGAGAATTGTGAATACAAGTCAAGTCTCATTGTACTTCCCCTTACTGAAAAGGTCAAGGGTGATTTTTGTTTAAAATTCTGAATGCTTTCTATTTGAATAATGAAAACAGGAAATTAAAGGTATATAAAAAAATCTGGTTAATGCAAAACACTTAAAATGTGTGTTTTCCTTCAGTGATGTAAAAAGGTTTGTGTTGCAAGAGCAATATTATTTTCAGAGTTTATTGCATCTGTATTCAATTTCTGTTGCTTTCCTTTCTGAAACACAAATCTCAAGCTGCATTAGTGCGCTGTGAGAATTTCTTCAAAATTGAATGCAGCTATATATTTGCATCTTGGCAGTCTGGGAAGGAGGGTCACACATTTACTATAAGTACAAAGCACTTTGATGTTCTCTTTTGTCCCTGAGAAGGGGGCAGACTGCGTGAATGGTTTTTGATAACTTTTTCATGACAAGCCTATGTGAAACCAAACCATAGATTCTGGTCTAAGCAAAGTCAACAATGAGGGAACAGAGATTTCCAGTTAAAAATGAGAAGATTAAATAAGTAACAATAGAAATAAGGGTAGAAAAATAAAAAATGCAGATTATGCATAGCAGATAAATACATAAATGATAATAATTTGTGGCTTGGGATCCTGGGCATTACTTATGGCTTTCTTATGGTCTTGGGAATTTTTTTGCTATGCTGTTGAATGCACTCTCTCTGTGTTGAGCTGGTTATATTTTTTCATTTTAAATTTGGTGGACCATTTGTTTCCAAAGTCCCAAACTCAACCCTGCTGTTATGTTCCCAGCTGGAGGTTCTGCCACAACCTGAGACTATTTCCTCTTGGAGTAGAAGTGTGTATGTTGTGGTGATGTTTTGACAACACAGCTCTACAACTCATGTTCAGATATTATTTGCTGCCCTTACTGTCATCTTGTTTGCAAGATGACAAAGGCATAAATTAAATGATACAGATTCTTTGACATCACATGTGATGTCTCAAGTGGTATTTTGACATTAACTTCTATAATTACTAGTGGAAATTAATTAAGAAACAACATTACCACCGGGAATTATGAAAGAGAGAGTTTTGTCCACTAGCTGAGAGAAAACTAGGAAATAAAACCAGGGTTTTTTTAAAAAGAAAAACAGCCTTTTGCTTAACTCACCTTGTTAATATTTGTTAAATACTGTAGACGTATGAGGTTTAAAACTATTGTGAATATAGAAGAAAATGATGTATATTCCTTGCTTAAATTAAACCTTCATAGATATTGGCAGTTGAACAGCAAAAAATAAATTCTTCTGTCCTAGTCTGCTACACTGGAGTCTGGGGAAAATAAATTGGTAGATTTAGTATTATAAAGAACAGCTGCTAAATACCTGCACTTCATCTCTGGGCAGCTCAGCACTTTGAGCGATAGGCAGACTGAATGACACACAGAAGTATAAGGTAGTCTTGAGGATATTGCAAAGAGTATATAAGACAGATGGCAGCACTTCCCTGCACCTGCCTTAGACAGATGAGCAGCCTTTCTTTGGAATTTGTCTATTTCTGTAGAGTAAGGTGTCTGGAAGTTCACTTATGTTTGCCTTGGGCTTTTTAATGCTAGTTGTTATAAGACACAGACACTTTGGTAATTCCAGTGAGGTCATGAGAACTGCGACCTTGCATCAGCTGGATACGATTTAAATATTTAAACACCAGAAACTCTTGCTAATCTCTTCTGCAGGTTTTTATTTGCACAACACATTGCAGTAATTACACAAATTTTGTGTACTGGCAAAGGTTTTTATTGACCTGGAAGAATTACTAATTCATATTTCATAACCTTAGCTCTGTTAAGTTGAATGGTCACCAGCAGAAGGAGGAAAACCATGGAACAGATCAGAAAATCTTTGCTATTGCAGTAGTATAGGTACAAATGAATAAATAGAATAGGAAGGCAAATACAGGGCTGAAGTCATGAGTCAGAATCACGCAAGTGAACAGATGCCCTGCAATCAATATAAGAAGAGATGGGTATTTAATTTAAATAATAATAATAAAAAAGTGGTTTCAGTTAAAAATAACATCTGTAAAATTTATTTTATGGTATCACAGCAGCAGGTGTTGTTATGTGGCAGTAACTCAACTCTGCATTTGTAAAGTATTTTGCAAAAGCCAGATTGTGACAGCACTGCTTCAGCTTTCAAGTATCCTGCTCCAAAAGTGGTCCCATTAGCTTCACTTGAACTCATGCTATGTTTCTGGTGATTTCAAAGGGAATAGCTGTTGCTGTACAAGCTTGAGAACTCCTTTGAGTATTAGACATGCCAGCTAGAACAGACAAGACTGAGAGCTTGCCAGACCTCATGTATTTTTTCTTTAAATGTGGTTGTTACTGCCCCACAGAGTGGGTAAACTTGAACCTCAAATGATATGCATCGAACCTATTTCCAGTCTTGGAAAAATAAAATCAGCCAGATTTTCTTTTTAACAGTCATTCCTGTCACTTCATATTATTTATGTGAAAATGTTGAAGTGTAGCTTTTTGTCCCCTGACTAGAAGCTTCAGGTCTTTGCTTGTAAGAATAGAATATATCCAAATTACAATGAAGGACTTGATCTGCCACACTAGTGATGTTGGATGTACTCTCTGAAATCAGTGTCAAGATCACTGGAAACTGTACAAACTCAATTGCAGTCAGCCTTACTACTGTGGGTTGTTTGTCTCGAGAAACCCAAAGATAAAGAATTTTGTCCTTGATTTTGAAAGGAGGAGAATACAAGTTTAGTGAAGTAATTTCCTTTCCTAATCAGGTACATGTGGTTTCCTTTTGTGCTCTGTAACAGCATTAGAGGAGACTAGTGGTGGAATGGGATTTCAGCTCTTGTGAGGTAGAGCATAAGCCTCTATTAAATTGTGAGATGCTGAAGCATGCTGGTAAACTTGTGGGACTGGCTGACATGTGAGGAGTGGAGAAGTGAGGTGATAGAAGCAGCTGACAGAACATGTGGCAGTAGCAAACAGGTAAAGCTAGTGTTTGCTCCACTGTTTGCTCCAGAGGATTTTAAGAACACACTAAAGCAAGGTTTTGCCTTCAGTGAGAAGCCCTTGGAACAGTCTCAAATTGCAGTACCCATAGTAGGAGTTCGAGAATAAACAAGAAAATGAAGTGAAGCAAATCTAAGGTTAGCAGAGTATTACCTTAGAGTCCTTGGGAAACTAAGAAATTAAGTGACTGAGTGAATGGTTGTGTAGAATGACCTTGCACTAAATCAGCCTTGATATCAAGGGAGTGAAAGGTGGTGACTGCAAATGCTACTTTCATTTGACTTTGTGAAGAACGCTCATATGATGTGACTAAAAGTCGTGCAGAACTACAGTATTCATAAATGCAAAGTAATGAATGCACTTAAGGACAAGATAAACAGCTGCACTGACATATATGCGATGTTGGGCTCTAATTTAGTTCTCAGCACTTAGAAAAGACAGCTTGGAATTATATTAAAGAATCAGATAAGGCCCAGAATGGGAGAGAACAGAGGTGTGGAAGAGGAGAGGTTCTTTAAAGAAAGATGAAACTGACTCTTCAAATGACAAAAAACTGGCGAGTGAAATATGATGGAGATTTAAGAAATCATGAGAGTATAGAAAAGGTGAATGGGGAGTGATTGCTCACTGTTTCTGACAATGCTGGTTCTAAAAGGTGCCCAATGCCATTATTCAAGCGGCAGTTCTGAAGTGGAAAAATAATATCCCTCTTCCCCTTTGGGGAGAGGTTAGTCATTTAAACCTATGCTTTCTAGAGGTAGGGAGTCCAAGAGAATAAGAAAAGAATTTGGAGAATCCAGTGTCCATTAGTGACTATAAAACATCTTCCCTAAAGAAGTGATTGTCTGATGCTTGTATGCTATTGGAGGGAGGGGTCTTTATCCTGGCACCTATTGCCTGTCACACTTAGGCTCTTTTCCTGAACACCTGTGAGTAGCTTGTTGTTGGAGGTCGGGTAACAGGGCAAGCAAACATTTGATGATGTAGAAGAATTTCTCCATTTATAAATTGTAACTCTATTTTAAAATTCAGGTGTCCTGAAGAAAAAGTGTAACCATCTTCTTACTTAATCAGAGCAACTTTCAGAGTTAGAGCTGATGGGAAGCAGTTGCTCAAGTCCACTTTGAAGGAAAGTACGGTCTGGCCTTCTGCAGTAGACATGGATCTGGTATTTTTGGCTCTCTGCTGATATTTTGTTCTGTAAGTGCCTGAATTGCCTTGGTAAGTGCATATGCTGTGAAACTCTGTGAAAAAATGGAGCAAAAGCTGAAATTAAAGCTCTGCAAATTGCCTGGCAAAGGTAGGGACCTTGTTTAGTGAGTTTGAATGCTCAGACCTGGCAGCACGGAGCATCTCTGATCCAGATGAAATTGATTCACAGCGAGCCTGAACCATGCTGGTTATGACAGAGCAACTCACTGGGATCAGCATGCAAGCACATCAGCTTTTGGAAGGTAGGGCAGCGTTAGATACAGGCACTAGCTGATCAAAAGTTTCCAGACCCATGGGAGTGCTCTGTCATCTGAATTGTGGTTCAGTGCCTAATGTCATTTGTGGCTTTATCCCTGTATTCTAAATAACTGTGTCTCTCATTCTCTCACTTTAATGCTCAGCTAATATTGAAAGAAAAATCTCTCAACGCTGTTACTTTTGTTAGTGATCCTCAGTGATGATTCAGAATATGTGAACAATAATCAAGTTGATTGCATCCAATCCTTAAATTTAGTAAAAGTTTAAGTTCCGGCAAAGCTGATAGCTGGGAAAGTTTTTAAAAGTTACTTCTCTTCTGCTTCTGTTTTCTGTGCAATGGCTTGTCAGTGAACTGCAAATAAGAAACTTTTAAATATCTAGAGTTTGTCAGAGACCTGTTTGCATCTATGACTTTGTATCTGCTGTCATTCTACCCAGCTGTATTTGAGAAATGTCTTTTCCTGTAGTCTTCCATGCAGCTCTTCCCAAACATCTGTAACAATCCTGTGAGTTCATCTGATGACTCTGTTATTAGGGTAGGGAATTGTTTGGGGTAGTCAGAGATAACTTTTGTAATAAAAAAATGTTCTCAGTGTTAGACCAGCAGAAATTGTGGTGACATCAGGTATATCAAGACTTCTACAATAATCTGGATTTACACTGGAAGAAAATTTCTCTATTTGGTTCTCAAATTTCTTAACTGACTGTAAACACAGGAATCCTAAACCATTTTATTGATTTTTTGTAGATCCTTCTGTGTATACAATTCACACATGTTTAGATATTGCTTACTGATTTTTAAAAACATGTTTATATTAGTAGCCATGATTCAGGTAAATTAAAATTTTTCACAACAATTATGCAACATTCTTCTGAATCGTATGGTTTGCTGTTGTAACGTTTACAAGGTCTCTTTTTCTGACCTTATATCAGAAAACTCAGGCTTTTCTATGGAGGCCTATAGAATAAAGGTTTAGCACAGGTTTATGCTAATATGCAGTTACCTTCCAAGCTAAATGTTAAGGTAATACTTGAAAAGGAAAAAATAGAATCAAAGGAAATATCATAATGATGGAAAAACTGAACAAACAGAGTGTAATGCATCTTGTTTTGCTTAGTGGTACTTAAGATGTGTAACCTCTCATCTGTTGAACTCTTCTGTTCTCTGGCTTCACCGAGAATATTACTTTGTAGTGTTCTTTCATTTCTTTAATTTACTTGCTGATAATCATTAAGATGCCTATGTTGCCTTATTCTCTAGAACTAGATAAATAAAGAATATTAATTGATGGAAGGTATACAGGAAAAAAGTCACTATCTGCTGATGAAAAGCAAGTAAAATACTCAAATTACATACCTTTTGTAACTAAGATCTGCTTTTGCACAATGATATCTTTGAAACATATTTCAAACACAAACCAAAATTTTGTCCTTGATGCCTGTTTTGTATTTAACTGTGATTTTTTTTAATAAATGGTCAGTAAATAGTACTTTCACACAAACACATTCTACTCATACTAGAAATGTCTACATTAAAATAATAAGGGTCATCCTCAGGATAACCAGTCTTATTAATTCATTAATAATATATAACATAACCTCTCATTCATCAGAGAAATGGATTGAGATATTTGTCTCTATATTTACCAATTATGTTGTTTAGTATTTTTTTAAATTCAGTTGAGGTGGAGTAACTTAGACCATCTGAAGCAAGCTATATTAGTAAGCAGTACTGCTGCTATATACTATATATAGTAAGCAGTACTATTGGTTGGGTTGGTTTTTTTTGTTTTTTGTTTTATGCTTGCAGCAGGAGCCAACAGACCAACAAGAACAGTTGATGTAAAATTGTTTTACTTTGTCCTACAATAGCTTCTTCCTTAGGAAAGAACTGTGGAGACCTGCAGATTAAGCTAGAGAGCAGAAGTCATAGAAAGAAGGTTTTGATTTCTTAGGAGGATGTGAGGTACTAGTACTGTGGTAGTATATAAACCTTTACTTCGCTCATAAAGAATGTTTTTTTCTGTCTGAGGAATTTTTAGAAGCCAGGAGTTGATCAGAGAAGTAACTGGTGGTCCTTGCAGTTCAGTGCCTCTGTTAGGGTGTGTTTGGAGCTTCCTGCTGTGCCATATGAAAGCTGTGTTCCCCTCTGAAGTCAGGAACTTGTTAACGCCTGGCCCTGCTGAATGCGCCCTCACACAGCACAAGGACAAGGTTTGTGCACCCTTCACTGAGGTCGGTGAAAAATCAGTTTCCCACTTGTCACACAATGGTCTGTAGCTACGATATAGAGCTGAAAACCTCAAAACAGTATCCAAAAGGGGATATTTATGTCCCTTGATGTCATTCTGGTCATTAAGAGCAGATGCCAATGTGTGCAGTTGTCCCCTTCATCCTTAGCTTGTCCTTTACCTTGGTGGGTAGAAGTTTCTCGGAGCCTGGAATACAGCCAACATCCCTGATTCCCAGAGAGAGACCTGCCAGAACTGTTTCACACTCGCTATAGGAAGTGTCTGCCAAAAGGTCCATCCCAAAGTTCACTGCTTTCAAATTCTGCCATTGTGTGTTGGCCAAACTGTTGAGGTACAGAGGGGAAGTGGAGAAATACAGCCTGCTGGGTCCTTGGTAGAAACAAGGCCATATCCTTCTGTGGTCCATTTGTGCCTAATTAGTGGAGCAAAACTAGAAAATAACATGAAATTGTGTTGCTTTTCCTCATGTTGCTTGTTATTGTCACACACAGGCATATTATCTACACACATACTTGTGCCCATGAAGAAGACAAGTAGAAGGAGATTACTATATCTGAAAATTATATCTATGCTGAGGATTGTTCTGCTTTAAATAAAATACTTCTCACATTTGATGTTGGCGTTTGGTTTTAATCTAGAGTTGTTTGTTCCTGTGTTACCATGATCTTGTGTTCTTTCAAGAACTTGTACATTGCTTTCCCTTCAGTTGAGAGTAAACATTTGTTGTCTTCTTTTAGTAATGGCATAAGAAAAAACCCAGTAATGTTATGTATTTATTAATGTATGCTACATCCTGAATTTATTTTAGGCCTAAGTCTACAAAATGAATCAAGCAGATGTTGCTTTTGTGTTACAGTAGGAATCAGGCTGACTAGAAGAGGTGAAGAGGTAGAATTAACTACTGATTGTATCCATCCTTCTTCCTACCCATTTTTGTCTGTATAGTCTGTATGGCCTATAAATGTGTAATGAAATAGTGCCCTAAGCACTATTATTTAATAGAATAAGTATTTAATAGAATATGATGGCATTACAAGCTAGGAAGAAATAAAAAAAAATAAAATAGAAGATTTAATCACGTGTTGCTGAAAGGTATAGTTTAAAACACAATGGCTGTGTTTGTATTCTGCATTTTAAAACAAGCCTGCCTTTTTAAACTATCAGGAATCTTCAAATTAATTGAAGTGAATATTTACTGGAAATATATTGGACAGTGTCATTTTGTTCAGTAATTTATTAACTGTGTCTGCCTCTAGATTCTAATCTATTCTGCAGAATGCTTTTATTATAAAAAACTACTAAATATACTGTAGATAATACATGCATACATTTATTCTAAACTTTTTATTCTTCTGTATATGTTGAATGATGATCATAGTGCAGTTAACATAAAAATATATCTGTAATCAAGCAAAAAATTATGCAGGTTCCAGAATTAGAACTGTTTAGGCAGTGGATTTAAACAAAAGTCTTTAAGCACATATTCATTCACCTTTTAAGATTGCATTTAATCACAGATTATTACTAGCTGAAACTTTCCTCTGCATTGTGTTCTTAAAGCCTGTAATTTCCTGCTGATGAAGTTAGTAATTCAAAAAAAATTCTAAAGTGTTCACAGAGACAGACTGAAGAGTCCATGAGAAAAGTATTTGGTCTCTAAGGATAAATTCCTTTCCTTTTTGAATTGTCTACCAAGTAGCTTGGAGATAGAGAGGTGATTACATCTGTAATTCAGCTCCTATAATGTAGGGGCTGAATATAACTTGTGTGTGTTCTGTCTCTACAGGGACTGTACCCTATGCAGAGACACAGGGTAAATGCAAAGGCTGTGTGTCTTGTCAGTGCAGAAATGGGCATCTGCCCCTTCATACCAGCAAATGAGGCGTTTCACACAGTTTATGAAACAATATGCTACAGAACTAAGCCTTCCTGCTCCATAGTATTTACTGAATGTAAAAGTGAGCAAAACCAGAGGTTTAATTACCAGTATCTCAAACCCTTTAAATACAAGCAGTATTTTGCTCCTTAATCTTGTTTGTCTCTAAAGCTTCTTCACAGCTATGGGACTGGACACCTTGCTGATTCACACGAGAATCTTGCTCTACTTTTATGAGTACTCTGATTTTTGGGTACAGTCAGCTGTTATCCCAGGGTGTTCTGACTTGCATCCAATCTGTCCAAGACCCCTTACATGATCAAGCAGGTCTGGGTGCATCCACAAATACGTGAAACAAGTGGAGGTTTACCTCTGTACTGAGGGAACTTGCTGAAAGCAGGAAGGAGAGCTGAACCCCCTGTGTGTAGATGCACTCTGTCAGTTAGCTAATATACATAAGCCAGGAGCAGAATTTACTCCTTGATGATAAAGAAAGGTAAAAATATGAAAAAAATTCTTGCCTTGGACTTCAGGTTCATGTTCTCCCATGAGGCAAACTAAATAGTACATGAATGGCAATTCTAAAACAAGAAAAAAAAATGCTTTGTTACCTATGCTAAAACAAGATTTAGTTTTTGGTATATTACCATTTTTTAGTTATATTTGTAACTTTAGTTATGGAATTCAATGTTTATAAATTTATTACATTTTAGCAATACATTTTTTTACTGGCTAAACTTTCCAGTTATTAATGACAGCATGGTTGAGGATTATCCAGTGTTACTTGTTAATTTTAGAAGCTGTTTTCATTCTGCTGATACATTTTATCATAAAGAGACAGTGCTTTATCTCAAAAACTTGTCACTTAGGAAGCATTTTTGTGAGGTCATTTTTGCTTTCTTTAAAGGCTGTTTATACAAGAGTTCCCTTCAAACTTGTGTTTCTTTCTCACTAGAACACACAACTTCTCTGCTCTGCATTATGTATGTATTGGTAGACTTTGCCCGTCTGCTCTTCTTGCACAGCTTCCTTATTCCTTTCTTGCTAGGCATATTTAGAAACTGCCAGCATTGGAGTCTCAGCCCAGGCTGTGCTGGCTGGTGACATTCTTTCCTGGACACTTTGGGCTGGCCACGTTTTGTTTTGTTTCTTTTTCTCTGTCTTTGTTGAACCAAGAGCTTCAGAGGTTGTACTTGTTCCTCATACTGGCAGAGAAGGCATCCCGTGTTAGGCTCTTCCCACTGTTTCTGGTTCTTGAGTCTGAGCATCTGTCTCATGGCTGAAGCTGACAATAATAAAAGTAATTAGGTGGAGTCCCAGTGAAATTACAAATAGGGAGGTCATAGACTTGACCAGATCAGTGAAACGTTTATAATTCTATCTTTTCTAAAAAATAACATGAAAATAATTTTCTTTCTGAGAGTTTGTTGGCAATTTGAAATTTTCTCTGTTCTTCTAAAAGCTTCTTAGAGCTTGTTTTTGAGTTTTAACATCAAAGAAGGAGGAAGAAGTCACGTATTTTATAGTTATAATAGAGACTTATGATAAAATTCACTGAAATTTAGGAAAAGTTTTGAGGACTTCTTACTTGTGCACCTGTAGAAAACACTCTACTTTATACAGTATGTTTACATATACAGTAATTCTGTGTAAGGGTCATTTCTTTGCTTGATTTGTGTGGGAATGCTGAGGATTTTGTGCTATAAGACTTACTAAACTTGGTAGTTAAAATATATCAGGATGTTATTTCAAAACTGACTTGACATGAAAAGCAGCATTGTAATTTCTGGTTTGGTTGTTTGTTTTTGTTTTTTAGAAACATCTGAATATGCCAGTCTTTTCTGCTGGAAAATCTCTAGCTGTTTAGGATTTCTTTATCTGAAAGATGCAACTATTCCAAAAGTTTCAATTACCAAATATGTGGGGTTTTTAAAATTCTCTTGATTCTGAATTGAAGATTATTTTTTCTTGAATGCATTAATATTCTGAAGAAGATTTACACTTGTGGCAAGTGCTGAGATGGCACACTCTGAAATAGGGTTACAAAACTAAATGCAATTCTATTCATTTGCAGAAACGAAATCCATTAAATATTTACAAGCAGAGAGAAAATGGAGACTGAGGAACAGCAAGGCAAGTTTTTAAAGGATTTTAGTAGTTGATTCCAATCTTCTAATAGAATCTAATGTCTTCTAATAGAATCATACTTTGTGTTGTCAATATATGTAAATTAATCAGGATAATTCACATTATTAGGATTTATATACCCTTTTAATTTTGTTAATTGTTTTGGCTCTGTGAATATAAACTTTAAGTGTATTTCTACAAAACAGAGATGTGTTAAACCAAAACTGTCTTTTTTGGATCTGTAAATTGTTTTCTTGACAGCTACCAGACATACTAGAAAAACAGTCAATTTCATTCACAAACAGATCATTAGGAAGAATTGCTTTACCTTCTACATTTAAGGAATGCCCTGTCTTATGTGCTGCATGAAAATGACTACTATTATAAGCAACCCTTCTGTGGTGGATCTGGAAAAGAAAAAGTAAATTTTTGTTGAAATACTCAGAGATTGAGAAGTACAGAAATAAACTAAGTGCATTGCTGCAACATTTGATTGTTGCTGCTCAGATTGGTGTGCTTGGTTTTTTTCATCTAAAAGATTAGTAAAATTACCCCAGAGTGATGGAATTACTTGTATGTTACATGTTATTGAAGGAAGTTATTGTTCAAGTAACAGGTAACTTAGAGTACTCTGAATCAAAGGAGTTTTATGACGAGCTTTGAGAGAAAATATAGAAAATTATGTTTGTGATTGAGGGAAATTTTTGAGAAATGCAGTGAGAAGATAAATTTCTTCCTTGATGATATTTCAGTATAAAAAGAAATTAGAGGTTTCCTAGAACCCCTAAGTCACCCCTCCGATATTTATGTGCAGAACATTTATTATATCCACTATTACAGGGTCTTGTAAGCAAGATGAAACAAGGTAAATTTGGGGGGAAGAGATGAAAGAAGCAAGATACATCCAGATTCTGTCACCTTCATTGGTTTTTGAGTATCGTGGGAATCAGGGCACTAGACCTTAGTGTTTGGGTTAACGACATACATAAAATGGAGTGTTAAAAGGGTGATACTTTAAAAAAAACCCAGCCAACCAAACGAAGTGTGATTCTCTAGTTCCTTTCATTTTAAGAGCAGTAACTCCAGGTGGAAAAAATAAGCTCTTCAAAATGTTCAAGCTGGGGCTGACAGGGGAAGAAGGCTTTTGGGTGAGCTGTTCAGATGACTCTGCAGGCAGGAGGTGGATCAGTAGAAGCACTGCGTTATCTGGCCCTGCACTTGGATGCTCTGGGAATCCCCTGTTTCTAACTCGAGAGAAATGGTTTGGTTTGATGAGTGGAAAAAGAAAGGAGTATGGATTTAAGTTTCTATTTATTAAAGTGTTCATGGCATTTTTATGTTGTCTACAGGAGTGTGGTAATACTTACTAGTATTTTCTTGTTAAATATTCTACCGTTCATGTTTTTCCTTGGCAGTGAGCATATTGACGTTAGTTTCCTTTCATTGCTTCTTTCCTCACCTGAATGGATCAATTGGTACATATTTTTTCAATCTGCAGTTGGTTGTCTAGTCCAACTTGAAGATACTTAGAGTCTTTGTGACTTAGCAGAGGTTGGTATATTCCAGTAATGATCGTTCAGTCCGTACTTTGTTGGAAAAAGAAATTGTAAATATTTAATACTGGGTATATCTTCAGCTCCAGAAAAAGTGTAGCATTTTGCAGTACTAGCACTTGCAGATAAAGGAATTCTAATGTGTATAGGATATTAGTTTATGTAGAAGCTTGTTATTTTCACAGATGGTTACAATATTGCTGAAATTTTTCTGATAATTATTCATGCATAAATTTATTAAGCATATGTCAGGGAGGATAGTTGTTCTTTTAGTATTTGTGTATTTGTCCTCCATTGTTAAGGAGAACAGAGGATATGTGCTTGTGATAGGGAGGCATTTTGCAGTGGAAAAATTCAATTTGCTTGGTGTATACGTTATGTGATTTATACATGACAAGTATAGCTACTGGCTCGACTGCTGTTAAAAAAAAACCCAGTTCATTAATCAATATTCATTTTTCATATAAAAACATTATTATTTTTAGGCATCTAAAGGCCATGAATACCCAAGAGTCAACACATTATTAAAACTGTTGAGTGTCACACTCATCCATTTGTTTCAGTTTAAAGGCTGCCAAAAAACTTCTCCTGGAATAACTGGATCAGAATTCACTGTGCCTGTTTGCAACAACACAACACCCTAATGATAAAGTGCAAGACTATGTAATGGAAACGAATGAAGTGTAAAATAAAATAATAGACTAACATGACAAGCTAAATGCTTTCTGCAATGCAGTATTCTTGAAAGTGAGTGCATCATAAAAAAAAAGTTACTTTCATGTTTTCTAATTTAATATAGGATGTATTTCTGATTTATCATCTACCTCTTTGAACAATATTTTGTTGTTTATCTGGTTTAGCAGATCTCTGGATCCGAAGTTCAGGATTTAGTAGCCATGGTAGCTGCTATACAATAAATCTTAAAATATGCAGTAGTTCAAGACTAAATATTTTGTGTTCTCTCTTTTAATATGTTTGCCGTGTAATTTGCAGTGTATTTGCACAGTTTCAACAGAGAGGCTTAAAATCACTTTGAAAGTGCAACTTGCCAGCTGATTTCAGGTACTCCACGCGTGCAGCACATCTTTTCTGCACCATCCCATGTTCGGGGACAAGCTTAAGTCTGCAAAGGTGAGATCAGAAAACCACAGTAGGCTAAGAGATAATGACGGAAATGTTGTGTACGTTGGGAAATGTCTACAACCCCAGATTTGCTTTACTAGTTTTGAGGTCACTGTTCTCTCTTCATACCCAGTTAAATTGTGGTCAGCCTGCACAATTACTCTACAGTTAAGGAAATGAGGCGATCTTCATAAGTGAACAGAACACATGCCTTAATTGAAGCCCTTCCACCCTCGTTTGTGCTTCCCCTTCCAGGGATGGCAGTCAGCACTGGCACTGGGACTGCCTCTTGCAGTTGAAAATCCTGTACTCCCAAACATTTGCAGTTCCAGAGCAGGGCAGACTGTGGCACCCGTGACAGTCACAGGGTGAGGTTTGCCTTTTTTGGCAGCACTGAGCATCTGCCTCTTACAGACAGATTTGAGACCTCCCCAAGCGGTAGATTTGCAGTCTGGAGGGTGCAGGGGGCAACAAGGAGACTTCAGAAGTTTCCCCTACTTCATGTTCAAGGTTCTCTGTGGATGAGCAATGGCTCAGATCAGTTCTGATGAAAACTAATTTTTTTTGCCATCCAGAGCGATTTTCTCATCCCACTTCCCATCCCTTTGCCCTCTCTGAAGTGGCAGACCCTTGGTGACGTGGCGTTGTGCCTAGGCCTGAAGTAGTGGGGATTCCTTCCCTAAACAGCCACGGGTGGTCATCTTATAAGTCAGAGATTTTGATTACCCATATCATTGGCTTAGCTTGCATAGCTGCAAATGCTGTTAAAGGTAATAAAATTATCCAACCTTTACATCACTGTGCTGTGGGCAAAGGCTATTGTTCTCAGCAATCAGCATTTATGTCCAACCATTTAACACTGGTGAAGCTGTGCTAATGGCTCCCTGTGACATTTTTGAAAGGACAGCCGTTGGATCACATGAGCAGATACGTACCTGGCAAAATGCAGTGTTCAAATATTTATGGAGAAACAGAATTACCAACTCTGTTACCAAATTGAATTAGTAAACAACGCTGTCTGGGTCTTAGGTGCAGAAACAGAGCTCTGGCTCTTTCTTTTCCCAGCCCAGTAATTCACTGCTGTGGACTGAAACTGGAGCTGATGGTGTGATTGGATATGAAGGATGATGCAGGTTGTAAGGCTTCAAATTAGTGAAATGAAATTGCAAATAGGTCGACGAAATAGGCAAGAAAGGCAATTCCTTGCTTTAATTATGAACAGTATAAAGGAAGAGGGGTTTATGGATGGTGTTATGGACCACTCCTATTGCCCCTGGCATATGTGATAATTCTACGAGGGGGGGATATCAGCTCCAGGGAGAAGTACAGCAATGATCCTATCATCTTATTGCCTGGAGTCGTGCATTACCTGTTCTTGTATTTTGCTCACCCCCTTTGAATAAAAATTGTTTTCTACAATTATTTTTAATATCTGAAGGACATAATGTCCAAGCCATTGCCTTTGAATTGATACTTCCTAAGTAAATATGGTGAACACAGTATGTTGAATCATAATCCTTATGGGTGCTGGATGTTCATTCTGATTATTCCATGTTCCTTGAAAAGCTTGATATCCAGTGTTTGCCTGTCAAATCCTAGATGACTCTTGTATGTTACAGAATAATATTTTAGATCAAGGAAGGTTTGCTCTTTCATATCAGTGCAGATAATTAAAATATTTAAGAGTATATGAGTGACACAAATACTGCTCATTACAGAAAAAATTAATTTTATCTATATGAGGTAGTCAGGATTATGATTTGATTTGGAGTCTCATCCTACAAAATTTTATTCATTTGACTTTAAGAGCAATCACCTTCTAGTAATTATTTAATCCTTAACACTAGTGGTACTGCTAAGGTCAGCATGTATTCCATATTCCAGAGTTAATGCTGGGAGTGAAAGTTCTCCAAAATGACTTTTCAGGTGTTAGCAAAATAAGTGCGGAAAACGATTACCACCATATCAATTTGCAACTTTTAAAACACTTAGAATATGTAAATACAAAGCCATAAAATATGGCTGCTAATACCATGACTTCTAAATACATATGATAATGTAATTGAAAGGTCAAAGAGAAGATCTCTTCTTGTAAATACTTAAATGAGAAATCTTTGCTCATGAATTATTCTTTTTAGGTGAGCAGGAATGGGCATTTCATTAAGTATTGCTCATGGGAATAAGCAGTGCAGGATCAGACCAGTACTCTGTAATAACTGGGAACTCTCTAGCATCACTCTGATAAATTTTTTTAATCAGTTTTTCCCGATGATCTGGTTAGTTCCCAAAGCAACTGGAATAGAAATCAGTCCAATTCCAAAAAGCCATGTAGATCTGCTTCAATGATGAGGTACTGTACCATTAGTCGTGGTTGTAGTACGAAGCTGAACCCGGCACACCGTCGAACAGCAGCTGATTCATCATCCATGGGAAGTGATTCCACCCCACAGGCTGTTTTAATGTGGAGCTATACTAGCAGTGAAATATAAATCTCGTGTCTTAGTTACTGCTTCATTTTAGATCTATTTTTCTAAGTCCAGTCTTCCTATTGGGTATTTCATTCATTTCTCATGTTCTAATGTTGAAATCTTGGCATTTTAATCTGAGCCTTTTATATGCCCAAATGACTGGAGGAGTGTGCTGTCTTCTACTGTTTTCAGTCTGTGAATCTGACTTGTTCAGCAAACTGTGGTCTCATTTGAAGGCAACAAGAGTAAGGAAAGTGTGAAGGGTTTGCGTTTTTTTCTCCTCCCTGAATCCTTGGGATTAAGAAAAAAGCAGAATTATTTGTTCAGTATCCAGATAGTAGTTTTACGTTTGCTAAATTCTAATGAAAGGTATAAAAATTCATATGTTGCTTCAGCTGTGTAATGCAAAAATAATTTGAAGATTTTGCAGGCTTTATCCTGAGGTAAGCTATGAAGCTGGATTTTGCTTTCACTTGTGTGGATACAATATTACAGAAACTTGGTCTAAATCTGCAGTTATGACTGTGAATGGTCAGATATATATTTTAGATTTGTGGAACAATTAACCCTGGGATTCTTAGGGAAAGCAATAATCAACCCTTCTCCCCTCAATCTGCTCCCACAATCTTTATCTTGGCTGAATTAAAACATTTGAGGGCTAATTACGTAGATCACCTTCAAATATGCAAAGGTCTGGTGTCAAAATTGTGAAGACTGTTCCACATAACACTAATTATTTCCCCAGTCTTAATGTAGTTTTTAAAAAATAGGAAAAGATTACAGGAACTATATCACTGGATAAGTGGAGTTACTGGCTTGTAGAATATATATGCTAAAATACGCTGCTTGCAGTATGCAAGTATATACACCATATATTTAGGGATGGGGGAGGAGCTTATTCCAATGCTGAGTTGTTCTGGTTTCCTCAGAGTTGTCACGCTGGTGGGTCTCAATTCCTTGAGTTCATGTGCCATAACTTTTGGGAAGGTATAATGACGTCATCACTCTAGATGTGAGAGCAGAAGAACTTAGAATGTTTCTCAAAACTGTGGAAAATGAAAATGTCTGTTTGGGATGATGCATCTAGCAGCATTTTGTTCATTGCCAACTGTAGGGCCCCAGTCCCTGCTCAGTTTTTTAAATATTTAAAAGAGGCTTGACTTTTCCCTGAAGTGGATGCACGGGAGAAATGCAAGTATTCTCAGGAGGTTAAAAAACAAGCTTCGCTGGCAAACTTGAGAAGATCAGAAATTTGGCAAGATTTAAAACAAAACATTCAGTCAACATAAAGCATTTCACCGAGCATCGACTTAGTGAACTCTACCCATCCAACTTTAGATTACCTGTATTTCAAGAAGAAATTAGGAGTACAAAAGAAGAGAAAGAGAGAAAGCAAGATATAGCTACCCTCTCTATCCTAGCATGGTGTCAGCTGCCATAAAATCCAAGGACAAGAGGGACACAACACCTGCAACTCTTGTGCAATGGCTTTTATCTGCTCTGGCCTCCTTGGCCACCCCCCACTCCCAGGTCATCCCATTCTGGTCATCCAGCTGCTCTGGGGCCAGACGGGGGCTCCAGGGGTGGGCTGTGGGGCACTGCTCCAGTGCCAGNCTCCAGTGCCCTGACAGCAGTTCTGGGATGGACTGGAGACTGCAAAGGGATGGGATGTGCAGCAGGACGTGGTCCCATTGCTGCAGAACTTGTCCTGCCCCCTCCCACACACACACTTGGGTTGTTTACTCCAGCTTCTTACACCAACATTATTGCTGTCAATAATGCTGATGTCTCTCCCTCCTCCTCCTGTGAATGAAATACCATTATTTTAGTTTCAAACAGTGTAATGGCCATTTCTCTGAATTAAACACTTTCCTTATAGTGACAGTCAACATTTCAGCATGTCTGATCTCACTTTTCATTTTACTGATCAGCTGATGAATCAGAACTCTGCACTGTTTCAGCATCAGTCTTGTACGTGGAGTTAAAGAGAGCATCATAGTTAGACACAGCTCCTTGTACTAAGTGTGTGTCTGTATCCCATGCTGGCTTCACCTGAGATTTAAAAGGTCACTAACTTGGGTATGTGTTTCCATTATGGATGAAGAGCAGCATTCTTTCTTGCATACATACAAGAGAAATTGTATTTGCAAACCACAACCCTAAGCCGGAAAATTATCAGTGCCAATTCCTTAATGAACAGCATTTAACTCCTTGTTTGTGTCTTGTCTTAATTTTACTGGAAGAATAGGTTGCCTTGGTGCCCTTCTCACTGAAGTGCACTGAAAGCATAACACAAGCAGCTTCCCAGGGGAGGGAACAGCAGCAGAAACTTGCGTGGGGAGGAAGGGAACATGCTTGCTTGTTTGGTTTTTTGTTCTTTTGGTTTTATAAGTCTATGAAAGTTATCTGTGGTTAATTCTTCTCCTTAAGTGTTCGAACATCAAAAAAAACCTCCTGTGTTGGAAAGATTTCATTTCCAGGCTGGTACTCCAGGCCCGCAAAGAGAGGACCTGCTCAGAACAGGGAGGCTTCCTGAGTGCTACAGCTTCTGGGGGTCTTAGATCAAGGAGGAACTTCGGAGGAAAAAAACAAAAAAATTAAAAAAATTGGACAGAAGTGGAGTTCCAGAGGTTCAGGAATCACTGGACACGTTCCCAGCAGGTCTAGGAAAAATATGGTGAGGAATCAGCCTGGCTATAGTCAAAACATCAGAATGGATGACTTTTTAAAAATTCTAGTTTAGCACTTACTAGGATCTGCCTGAATTAACATGGAAGTAGCATTCAAGTGCCATATAAGGGGTACATGAAAAGTGTTTAATGAAATTAAAAATACCATTAACTTTTTCAAGTGTTGCTCCCAGTTCCTCTCAAAGTTCACAAAGTATGAGTACTCTGTCAGAAAAGAGAATTCACAAGACAGTGTTATTCTGTTTAAAACCGTGATGTATTCAGTAAGAATCTTTTTTTTAAAGGCTCCATACTTCTAAGCTCTTAATGATTATTGAATCATTAGTCTAATGTATCCCCAGGGTCTTGTTGTAGAAAATTACAAATAAAACACCCACTTCCCACAATTTTAATGGTTCAGTAAGTAGTTCCTTACTTGCAAAAACTTCAGTAAATTTGTCCTAACTGCACTTGTTATGCATTGTTTCATTGTCAGAAACAATAGTATCCTAATCTAAAAGATGTCATGTGGGGAAAAGCAAAGACTATTAATAGTCCATTTGTGGCATTTCACTTGAATTCAGTATTTTTCTAGAGGGATGTTTAATTTCTTCTTTGCTCTGTGTTTAAATATTACCATTTAAAGCACAACTTTCCTTAACTCTTAAAGTGAATCTTAGCTATCTACAATACTGTAAATTGTTTTAAAGAGTGGGTGTTTGCAGATTGTGTAGGTCTAAGTAATGAGATGCTTCAGACAGGTCTGATGATCAGTTAATTATATTGGCACTTGAGGGGTTGTTAATCATTTACTAGAGTTACCAGTCTTGAAATGAATTCACTTTAATTTCAGGTTCTTTGAGAATGTAGGCAAACATTTGTGCATCAAAGTGCTTATGTTTGCAAAGTTTGCTTTGCTTAGGAAAAGAAACTCCATTTAGGGAGTTGACCAGTTTGCCTGCACGTGATGTCATCAGAACAGCAAACTTTGTTCCAAATTTTATTTTCAAACTCTTCTTCTGAGAGGTCTTTAGAATCCTGGGTTTGACATACTGAAGAAATAAGCATTGCTAAATTGACAGGACATGGTAAATAATCTAGCAAGCTGGAGAATGCTGAACTGCACTTAAATCTGATGTGCAAATCAACTGGGTTTTTTCTTTTCTAGATGGTGCAGCTGTTTGCACTTTAACAGTACTCTGTATACAATCCCATAGATACATACATTTTTATAGTTACATTTAAAAGGTTGTAAAGTCGAGTACTTAGTTGTTAGGAAGTGCTACAATTAAGATGTGCCACTAGAAGTTACCAATTTCACATAGATAAAGGCCTGCTCCTTTAAATAATTGCAGAGCCATGTTTATGGAATCTTCCAATGAAAAACAAAGAGAAACCAGAATATCAAATATCACTTGGTAGGTAGGCATCAATTAATTTGGAGAAGTAAAAGAGCATTGTTAAAATAAGGGCATTATGGTCTGCCATACTGTTCTTGATGGTCACCCTTCAGGACAACTCTAGTAAAAAGTAGATGTGATTTGTGTCTGTCTCCTGCAGAAATACTAGAGGGTTTTGTCTTCAAATTAAAGAATTGCCCACAAATCTAGGAAGGTATCAGGGTAATACAGAAAGAAAAAAGAAGACATGAGTGAAAAAATAGACCAAACTAGGTCTTTATGACTTTTGGTTGTTCTTTTCTAGCCATTCTTGGCTTTCCTTTAGGAGCAAAAACTTGTGTGTGAAAGGTGAAGTTATTCATCTGTTGCGATCAGTGGTAGGCTGTCCACTTACTTCAGTAAACAGTGAATCATGTCTCAAATTTCCACAGCTGATAATGGCATAAAAATAGACTTGCTCTCTCAGACTGTGAGAAATGGGGAACACCTTGGTCAAAGCATCACTCTGTCACCAGAAAAAAAAAAAAAAAAAAAGGAAAAAAAGAACTAATTGTAGAAAAGCAGAGTGGAAAAGAAGATGTGGTTTCTTGGGGAATACTTACTGTTTTTCTTAGAGCAGAGATGAAGGAGTCAGGAGTTAATTCTGGTTGATCGATAATAGGGAAGAACAGCTGTGACATGAACAGTACAGTCTGTGCTCTACATGTGATGAGCATGTTTCTTACAAGTCAGCTTGCTCATTGTGCTGCTGCTGCTGCTAATGAAACCAGGAGTGCTTTGTGACAGGAGTGTGCCACAGCTCTCATTCTTTCTGGTTGCAGAAGAGAGGGTAGCATTTCACACTGGGTGTCAGTCCTTGGCCTGGGATGATGTGAAGAAGTGCAGGGAAGTGCAGAATGCTTCTGAGGCAGGGAAACATCTACCCGGATTTAAAGCAAAAAGGTATGTGTATGTGCACAGACTTCCACCAAACACTCACATTTATAGTCCTCAATATCAAGATTTGTTTTCGACTCATAAATATTGTCCTACAGTCTAGCCACAGTCAATATTCACCTCTTGAATGAAGAACTTTTGATGGCCAAAAAAGAAACTGATACTACTTCTTAAGACACTAGTCAGGGCTGTATATGAAAATAGTATTGCACTGGTACTTGCCAAGCTGTAATTTCCATTTAAAGTGGTTCTGATACAGAACTATGTGTATGCCAAGTAACCAAATCATAATTTTATTCTTATGTTGATGTATTTAAGTTTTGCCTGTGGGTCTGGGGATATTTTGGGAAGGACTCCTTTGCAGGGTGTAAAGTATGCAATATGGTTTCAATTTTTGTTTTGGTTTTGTTGTTCCCTTAGCCTAAAAAGAATTCAAATTGAAAATACACAGTTCCTTTTCATAAATGCAAAAACATAACAATTACATAGCCAATTATTTAGTAAAGATTAGGCTTTAAAAAAAAATCTTTTGTCATATAGTTTGTCATAGAAGCTGTAAGATGAAATATGATCAAGAGCATTCATAATTTGAAACCTACTGAATGTTGAATGCTTTGATTTATAATTGATGCTTTAGATACATTATAAGTGTGAAAACTTCAGATAACTATAGTAGTTTACACACAGACATAAAGGATTGTGCACTAAAAGCTCTATTTTAATGGACCTGATCCTGTCAAAATATCAGCAAGCAAGAAATAATGCTTCTAAATACTGAGTTCTGTTTCACCCTACTGATGAAATACTCTGAGGATAACAGAGCTTCTTTACAAAGTCATTTTTTTCTAAAGAAGTCTGGTTGTGTTTCATAATTAAATAATCAGTGCCATGCCTTAGAGATCTGTGATAAAGTAGATCCCATTTTGTCACTCAGTATACCTCTGCAAACTTGCTGACAATAGTTGTTTAATGGGCGTATGATGGAGAAATTTGGGGGTGAGTAGAGTGAGAGTTCTGGTGTTTGTGCTGGTATTTCGCTTTTCCTTCTATGTAGGGCATTAAAGCTGAAATATGTGTAACCTCAAATGGAGCATGAACAATTCCTTAAGAGAGGTAGGTTAATAAAGGAGAACAAAGGGTACAAAGAGAATTGAAACCTTGATAAAGTGGGGAAATGGGACCACTGGTGCACCTATCAAGGGTCAGCTGGGAAGTGAGGTCTCCCAGTAGCAAGGCATTGAAAAGATCTAAGGAGCTGTGCATAAAAATGCAGCAGATTTATCAGCACAATGTGTGTTTCAGAGAGAGAACTGCAGGCATAACTAAGGCAGTTCAAGAGGCCAGGCTGGTCCTCGTTGCTGAGAACTCCAAATCCAGTGCTGAGCACTAATTAGTAGTAGGCATGGCATGGCATTCTGCAGTCTGTGTTTTTGAAGGCTTCCTCAAAACTTGTATTCGAAGGATGGAAAAGCTTCAATAAAAAAACCCCAGCTTTTGATTTCTAGCTTAGTTTAAAAGTCAGCCTTTTATAATGTTACTGAAAATGGAGAGCAGATTTCTAATAAAGGAGCTAATTATTATTAAAATTCTAGTGTCAGCAGAACACTTCATCCTCACAGACAGAAACGGATTAGTAGTTCACAGATATTTATTCTAAGTTTCCAATAAATACTTGGCAAAAATTCAATAGTGTTCATTAAATACATAAATGGAAAAATTAAAAATAAAGATTTTTCCCTTGTGATTTATTATATAGTGTTTTTGAAAAGCAAAGTTGAAGAAAGAAGTCACTATCTGGCAGAAAAAGTACTACAGAAGTGTTAATTAAATTGTATAGTCATGAACAAGCCAGTGAGCAAGAAAAAAGCTTCTCTGCTTAGAATTGGAAGCCATATTTATTCTGGCATGATGCTTAAAGACGTGAAAAGATGATTTTTGTTATTAAAGTGAAATTTGAATTTAAATAAAGCATACAGAGCAGTATTGCTAGATTCTTTTCTCTTTGAATTATACCAAATGAGGAAAAATAGGAAAACCAATTAGGAGGTCTTCCATAATTAAGAAGTTGGAAAGAAGCATAGGGAGGTTTTTTCAGACACATCTGGGGCACGATTACGTTATGGAGTGATGACAGAGAAGGTGAGGTGGTGCACACGGAGCTGTTTTCCCTATGGACTGATGGGAGCAAATGTCCTTGGGAAACTCCTGGGCTGTGCTGGGGTTGCTTCCCCTGCTGCAGAAGCTGGTTCTGTAAGGACTCAGGGAGGGACTGTGGTTGTGGACATTGCAGCCAGCCCTCCCTGCTGGTTGTTGGGGAAGATGTTCCTCGGTGCTTCAAACACAGGAGCTTTTTGTACTCTGCATCTATGGCTGGGGTTGGAGCCAGAATCCTTTTGCTATTTGAGCTTGAAAAATAGTTTGCCTGTTTTATGTTGTTCTACATAACCCCTGTGAATCTAACACCTTGAATATTGATTTGAGAGGGCATAGGAGAATTTTAGGTCTGTTTAAAAAAAATCCACCCAAACCACAAATGAAGCCAAAAACAAAAAACAAAACCAAACTTTGATGTCTGCAGCTCATGATAAAATTATATATCTCTCTTTTGAAAGTGCATTCCCATCAGTGTAATGAGAGTCTATTTCTCAATACAACTGCAACACCCCTCAGCCCCAATTTGCTTAATTTAATGCAGCTTCTAAGTAGCACTGAGCTTTACTTTAGGGAAAAAAACCAAACCAAAACCTCTCGTTATATTGTACTTCAAAATGATTATTTACTTTAAACTGTTATATTAAAAGGACTCCTCAGAAGGGTTTTCATGTGCTTCTGGACACCTGGTTAACATTAAGAACAGTTTACCAGTGTTTTGTGTAGGGACACAGAGCTTACTCTGAGAATTTAATCAAATATTTTACCAGCCTTGTATGGGTAGTTCAGCTATGCACATGAATGTTCCTCAGCAGGATTATGGTCGTTCTCTCTGAGAAGGTACGCAGCTTTTTTACATCACAGGATTTTGTAGTGCTTTTTAATAATAAATATTCCTTCTCTCTGAAGGTGCTGCTTCATACAGCTAGAGCTTTCAGATCAGCATCATTTCTTGGCAGTGATTGCTAGTGCTGTGGTTTTAATAAAAACAGTATCAGAGGATCATGTTCTGAAGCATATTTTGTAAAGTGAAATTGTATAGGCATATTCTGCACAGGCTCTTGTTTTCTAAAACTTGACATTTGTAGAAGTTATTTGAATAGTTTGAGCTTACTGATCCATTCACAAGGACTTCTTGCCTCATCTCGTGAGGGATATGTTTGACAAATCTGATGGGAAATAACTCTCAGCCTAAGGAAACCGGTGCAGTGGTTTTTTGTTGTGTTTTTTTTTTTCCTGTGATGAACTGAGGGACTGTGTAACATTGTTCTTGCTCATTATTGAACACCTGTTAGATAAGAATTGAAGGTGTCAAACTTTTCTTTTACTTGTTTCTGCATAACAACGTTAATTTTTAATACATAGAATTGGTGCCAATTTTGGCCGTTATATTCCCAATACTGCAGCCATGGACAAAGCTGGAAACTGGTGACAGAGTATACGATAGCAGACTTCTCTTGTGGTAGTGCTTGCTTTTAAAAGGAAGATTTGGGGGATATTTTGTTTGGCAGAACAAATTTGTTTGGGTTTTGTTCTGTTTTAATCATAAAAAGCTCAGCTCTCTAACAACTTCCAAGTTTTTTTGATGTTGGTGGTGGGAAATGTCCAATTAACTGGCACATGCATTTCATGTGGTTGCTAGAGCTTGTTTTCTTCTTTCTTCCCAAAGCTCAGGCACACACTGTGGAGTGTTTTGTATAAATAAGTAACAATTTTCAATGAAGGGTGCAGAGAAATAGAGGAGAGAGAGAGGGAGGCATCTGTTTCGTAGGCATTCTGACTGTCTTGCAGAGTTGGCTGGTTGGGATTGAACTGTGTAGTTGCTGTGAAAACTGAAGGACACAGGGTCGTAGGTCCTGAACAGAGCTATGTGCAAGTTGACAGACATGGATGCATCCAACACTGTGACACAAAGCTTCACACTTCTTTTATAAACACACAACAAAATAGAGCTCATGAAATAGCAGATGTGACCCATAAAATGAAATATGATATAAAGACATCTAAAAACATCTGTAGAAGCCTTTGGAAATTTTTGATGATAATTTTAAACTGTACTTGTTTTTTGTTGTTTTGGGTTTTTTTTTATTTCTATAGGTAAGAGGATGGTACATGCTTTTAACCATCACTGTGTAACTAAAAAGCTAAAACCCAGACCAGAGGTGATTTTGGTGTGGATAGCTGTAATCAAAATGTAAAGCCAAGGTAAATTTTAAATAATGTGAGCTCACCTTTCTTAATTTTCATTTTCTAGTGTAGCTTGATCGTATGGCTTTCTTACTTAAACTATTCTTGCCATCTTAAACAGTCATCATGCTCCCAAACTTGCTTGAGGTTTGACTGTTCTGGTTATTCATGACTTGCTCAAATATTCTCCATTTTTGAGAGGTGCCGCTAATGTTTCTTCCTTTACTTTCCAGGGAGTTGAAGGTATTTTCAAAAATTGTCTAGATAAAACCTAAATGTCAGCTTCTCTACAGCAGTTAAGTACCAAGTTCAGTGGGAGTTAAGTGACTTACAGAAGACAGAAATGCCTTTGGAGATAGGGGCTTAAGTGCCTTTCACTATCTCAAGGAAAAAAGTGACAAAGGCTTTTTTTATTTGTGCTTCATAAACACGGATGTACTTTCAGTATAGTAATTGCAAGTCTATAGAGCCTGTCAGAATTTTGTTTGCATTGGTAGCACAAAACTCTAAAATATCTCTTTCGCAAATAATGAGAGTCAATAAGCCCCTGAACCACGTGTGCCGTGCTCCGGGTGATTTCTGTTGGGATTAAGCGTTCTTTGCTTGTGTTTGTGGGTGTAAGTGTGGTTGGGGTGGAAGGGATCTCCTTCCCTTCCTACCCTGCTGCGTTACTAGTTGTGAGAGAGCAGATCTTCAGGGGAGTGCATTGTAACCACAGCAGGGAAGGCTTGGGTCACTGGCAAGTAGCTGTGTGCCTCGCTTCTTCCCCTGGCTCCTTTCTGGAGACCTTGTACAATCTATGACAAAAACCCCACAGATCCTTTATTTGTAGTGAAAGCTCTTCTGGCTCAAGCCAGCCCTTGGTTGTCACAGTATCTTAACCCAGCAGCGCCTTGATCCCGAGTATGACGTGAAGATTTCTCTCCTGAAAGAAAGGACAGAGGTCTAATGTGGCACAGTCCTGCACTATTTGTACTTAGAGGGGCCTTGCAGTTGCCGAACAAATGGAAGAAATAGCACTCAGCATGGCTGTAGGCTCTCCTGCAGATTCCAGCAGTACAGTATTTGGCTTTGACACCATTCCTCTCTAAATGGATGAAGTGACAACAAACATCTTCAAAGCAGTTTGCTTTAAGTTCACTCCTTTCTGCTGAGTTCTAGGAAAGTGCCAGGAGGGGATATAGCAATCTACCTCTTGGGATTAATATGTTATATCACATCTGTCTGCCTAATGCAGAGGAATCTCTGGTAATGTCAAGTGCCTGACACTTCAAAGGCAGCTAGAAATCACCAGCAGAGATATTTATAGAGTCCTTCTATAGGGAAATGTCTTAATGTCTCCAGATCAGTAACTGCCTTGGATCTGAAGCAGGACTGAAGTAATTCTGTTTTTATTACCCATTCCAGTGCCTCATTAGGGTTTGTTTTTTTTTTTTTTGTTTTGTTCTAATTGGTCCCATAAAATGTGCAGGAAGGCACTACTTGTAGGTAAGTTGACCCAGTGTCACGTCAGTCACTGTAGACAAAACCCAAGTGTAGGAGAAGAGAGACAGGGAAGTAGGGAAGAGCAAAGCAGGTTCCCTACAGGGCAGGAGCAAGATGCCTCTGCCTGGCCTCAGTACAGAACACCTTGAACTTCTCTTGTGACATTGAGCTCTGCCTGGGTGTCCAGACACAGCCTAAGCAGCAGGAGGTTTTGGCATGCTGCTTTTCCGAACGTATCCAGGTGGGAATGGAGTCCTGCACTGCCAGGCAGGGTTAAGTGAGTAGACATATTCAAAGGTTGTAGTACTCTGCTTCATGCTGGGGGAATGTTTTGAAAGCAGGAGGCATTCACTGGGGCCGGGTGGGTGCTGTCTTGTCAAACTGCTTCAGAGAACAGGGAGAGTATGTAGAGTTCACAATGGAGAAAAGGCAAAAAATGAGTTTTTTCAACAATGGAATGCTCTACACAGCACTGACGATGCAGGCATCAAACAGGACTCATTTTTTCTCAGTAGAGGGAGGAGACTCTTTACTCAGGAACCAGTGGGTCTCATTGGTACAGCTTTAAACTAGATGTGAGGAGGGAGCGGGACATTATCAGTTGAGGATTGTGAAGGCTTCTGTCTTGTGTTATCTCAGCTTTCTGTGAGAATGAAAGAGAAAGAGCCTCTCCCTGAGTGTCCCATCTTTTAAAGGGATCCTGGCACCCCCATTGGCACAATTTCATTTCTGGCCCTCAGGTCTTAAAGGGTCAGTAACAATCTTGAGTGTATGACATAGCACAGACATGGAATACAATACACATTTTTGGGGGGTCACTCAGAGCAGAGAGACAAAGGCTAGAGAGACAGAGTTCTAGTGAGGGTCCTCTTCTGCTGACTCTGAAATGTGCTGGCCACACTGGATCACACTTGCAGTCTTATGAAAATGAGCCAGGGACTCCTGAGCTAATAAAAGCCAAAAGGGATACACTTGAGACTTATCTTAAAGGAATTAGGGGGTGTTCCTCTAGGAAGGTGACAGGGCTGACAGCCCGGCTGAGGTGCTGTTACACCGGCATGGACAACAAACAGGAAGAGTTGGAAGGCACAATGCTTCTGGAAAGGTACAACCTCGTTGCTATTACTGAAACCTGCTGGGATGAATCCTGTGACTGTTACTTAATATCTTTATTAATGACAAAGACAAAGGGATCGAGTGCACCTGCAGCAAATTTCCAAATGACACCAAGCTGAGGGGTGCGGTTGACACACTTCAAGTATGGGATGCCATCCAGGGAGACCTG
>WBMZ01014732.1:0-96681 GCA_013400975.1 Atrichornis clamosus
TTGGGAGAGCATTCTCTTTAGTTTGAGGGCTGGCTGCTGCGAGCCGAGGGTTCTGTGTGCATTCACCACATGGCTCTGCCTCAGGGCACTGAGATCCCCCTTCAAATCAGTGCAAATGGAGGATGTCCATTGCCACACTTTGTGCTTAGAATCCACGTGGAAAGAGATGGAAGTTTATCCATGAGGACTTTTTTGTGTTGTTATTGGGAGGGGTATTGCCTTTAGCTTGAGCAAGTGCCTCTTAAAGTATGACATTTGTATTTCTTCTCATTCGGTACTTTGGTTTGCTTTTATGAGTTGTAAAGGTCTAAAGGTGCAGGCAGCACCTGGAATTTCAGAGTACCCAGATATTCCGTGTTTTCTATGGAAGCTAAGGCCACAGATGCTCCAGGAGATGCATTTCATGCTTTAAGAGGACTCTGCCCCAACGTGATGTGTTACTCCTGAGTACTTTGCACGTAGGTGCCCCAGAACACACCCCCATAACTTGCTGCCATGATCACATTTCTTTTCTTTTTCCTTCCTGTCCCATTTGCCCTGAACTCATGCACTGACAGAAAGGCCAGGGATGGAAGGAATCTTTAGAGCTCATCCAGTCCAACCCCCTGCCATGGTCAGGGACACTTTCCACCAGACCAGCTTCATCAGACCTCTTCCAACCTGACCCTGAACACTGCCAATGACAGGGCATCCACGGCTTCCTCGGGCAACCTGTTCCCATGTTTTACTGGAGCAGAGGGGCAGAATTCNAGGCCAGGGATGGAAGGGATCTTTAGAGCTCATCCAGTCCAACCCCCTGCCATGGTCAGGGACACTTTCCACCAGACCAGCTTCATCAGACCTCTTCCAACCTGACCCTGAACACTGCCAATGACAGGGCATCCACGGCTTCCTCGGGCAACCTGTTCCCATGTTTTACTGGAGCAGAGGGGCAGAATTCCCTCCCTTGACCCTCGGGACACCCCTCTTTAGAGGCAGCTCAGGGTACAGAGGGGTGTCAGGGCTGCAAGCGCACAGCGCCAGCTCGTATCCAACATTTCCTTCTACAGTATCCCCCAGTCCTTCTCTGCAGGGCTGCTCTCAATCCATCCACCACCCCTATAATTTTGTTGAGTTCTGGGATGTGCCTTGATAAAGAGAAGGCATCTCACAAACCGGGGAAAAAAAGCTTGTAGCTCTAGGAAAGGAGGCTGAGCCAAGTAGTGGCATCTAACTACACGTGGAGTAGACATTCACCCTTGGTTTGCAGGTTTGGGGTGCAAAATGTAACATTTATGGAAAGAGAAAAGGGCACAGCAATTCAGGTTTTCAGCAGCTGAGAAATGGCAGTATTGGAACACGTATGAATCGGTCAGAGACCTCTGTCATTGAGGATTTTCCTATGTGGGAAGGTGGTGCGAGTTCTGGTGGCTGCACTCAGATTTTACTGGGAGGATGATCTGTACCAGGGGAGAGCAGAAAGCTGCCAAGGGGAGCAGGATGTGCTCAGAGCACGGGGAGGAGCAGCTGGGGCAAGGGAGCCCTGCAGAGAACAAGGAAGGTGGGAACAGCTGGCACAACCTGGTAAGTGCCAATAGAACCCAGTCCTTGCTGCCTGCCAGGAAAGAAAGGAGACCTCAGGGCTGTAACTCAGAGTTACTGAAGAGCAGGGAAAGAAAACCTGACCTACACAGCATCTTGACCCTGAACTGGAGAAAGGGGCTGTGAAATCTCTGTACTGCAGGTACTGTGTGTTTTGCTGTTTATCTGTTTTTCTGGGGGGTTGTTTTTCCTCCAGATTCATTGGCTTGACAAACAAAGTTTTATTGATATTTCTAGGCAGGGAAGGAAAGCTCAGGGAACACCATCAAGTTTATTTTCTTTTTCACCTTTTTCTGGATGGGCATTCAAAACAGAGTCTTAGTTGTGACCCAGCACCTGTGGGCCAAAACCCGACAGAAATAACAGAAATAAAGAATAATTCCTATGAGGGGAATGGTTGGAAATTTCCTGAAACTATGTGGAAAGAGAGTACTTGTCAAAGAAAATACTGGCAAGGAACCACTGCAGACAGCAGAGAGAAGGATGTCTGTATGTGTGGGGTGCTCAGAACCCATCCCAGGTGACCTTTGCAAAGTGGTTCCTTCACATGGCACAAACTCAAAAGCAGCTGTGATTTACCTTCACCTGCTGGGAAGGGATGGAGGAAGATCAAAGAGATCTTTTAGAATTTGCTGCTTGCCAAAAAGCAACAGCACTAAAGCACTTTCATGTGGAGAGATCACAATTTGAAGATTCATTTGGAGCTCCACTCTAAATGTTTGTGTTTTGTAAGTGCTGGGAATGCTGCAACTCTGCTCTGAAGGAGCCTGCAAGAGGGGACCTGGAATAACAGAAGGAAGAAGCTGAGCCCTCACCAGCAATTTCTGCATAGTGTTTGCTCCTGACCAGTACCTGAAGACTGTAAATTAAGCCTCTGTGTGGACAGCGGCTTCCAGGTCCCAATCAGCTGCTTGACACAGTCAGCTATGGCAGCCAGCCCTGTGCTGTGTGCCTTTGGTGACACTGGACAATTAATCAAACACCGGTGCTGGGCACCTGATTGCAATGAGGATGTAAAGAGACACAAATTTAACCATGTCTTGTGCAAGAAATTATGAATCAGACTCTGAGTCCAGCAGAAGGAAACAAAGATGATGAAGGAAATGCAGCATCTCTCTTATAAGGAAAAGCTGAAGGAGCTGGGGCTGTCCAGCCTTGAGAAGAGATGGCTGAGAGGGGACCTCATCACTGTCTGTCAGTGCCTCCAGGGAGGGGTTGGAGCATGGACCAGGCTCTGCTTCCTGGAGCCCAGCAATGGGACAAGAGGAACGGGCAGAAGTTGATGCCCAGGAAGCTCCCCCTGAACATGAGAAAGAACTTTCTTGTGTAGTGACCAAGCACTGAACAGATTGTTCAGAGAGGGTATAGAGTTTTCCTCAATGGAGATATTCCAGAACCCTCTGGACACAATTTTGTGCCATGTGCTCTGGGATGGCCCTGCCGGAGCAGGGAGGTGGGACCAGATGACCCACTGTGGTCCCTTCCAACCTGAACCATCCTGTGATTCTGTGAACTGTGGAATTCTAATGCACTTTGAATGGCAAAATGGGAGTGAATGTGTAATGGCACTTTGTAGATAAAAAGGGACCTCAGGCACAGGCCTAATATTGTCTTAATTTTCTGTTCTCCTTTGTCTCTACTTTTGGTAGACTGGTAGATGTGTGTAACAAAATAAACAGAATAAGAGGTAGTTTTTGTTGCTGAAGGTTAAGCAGAGTTTTGACTCGAGAAAGGAAGAATTTGTAATCACTTTTGGATTACAAAAGTGAATTATTGAAAGGGTTCAGGAGGGAAATATATCTGGCTCCAAGTGTGGCTAAAAGTTTGTATTTCTACCTTGCTCTTTCATTTCTCACAGATTTCAGGGAATTATCTTGGAGCCAGTGGTTTCTGTGTCAGCCTTTTTAATGTACCCTCAGAGGTTGAAACCTGACATTTTAATAAAACGCTTGTTTAGCAAGTGTGGTTCAAAGTCACTGTATGTGGAAAAGTGGAGGCTTCTATACAATTGTAAGAGGAGTCTATAATGCCACGTACTGGTGCAGTGACTATCTCAGTTACTGCTCAGCCAAAGGGTGCCTTCCAGCCTGTGTGTCGAGTCACAGCCCCAGGGAACTCTGTCAGACCCTGTCTGGTCACCCCCTCTTCAGACTTCTTGTCTTCCTGGGGCTTCCTCTGAAGTTCCACTTCCTCCTCACTCAGCCGCAGGGACAGATCGTCATCTCCCTGTGTGGCAGGACTTGTGTCTGCACACATGTAACACTCCCAATCACCCAAATAATAAATCTGTTAATCTTAATTAGGCTGTTGATTTTTGAAATATTAGATAGTATTTTTTTTTTTTTTTTGTGAACTAGACAGTGTTTTGATAAGAGGTTTTTGGGAGAAAAAAAAGCGCAGAGTTGATGACTTCTGTTTCTGACTGTGACTGTAATAGTCAGGAGAATTTTATTTTATTGTTTGAAGCCTCTCTGCTATAGAATTACTCTCTTTATAAATGGTGTTGCAATCATACAAGCCTTAACTTCAGGTTCTCTGAAAGCCAATAAACTTTGTTAGGAGCAGTGCTGCCATTTATCTAATCCCAGAGTGTTGTGGCCCAGATCTTGATAAACGAATTATTGAAACAGTCTCTGTACAAACAAAGGCGAGGGGAGAAAACCTTCTCATGTGGCCTGTGGGTCTGTTGACAGCTGTCAGGAGCTTGTAGAGGGGAAGGTGCAACAACCACCAACTACAGCTCAGGAAGCTGAAAGGGACCCTGAAAGGTAGTGGGAATAGCGAGTAATGGCGACCTCTTTCCACTCTGCATATTTTAAATACTCTCCCAAGGCTTCGTATTATTAAATTGTGATGAAGTAGGGCCACTACCACTGATTAAATTCAACCACGAGCTAAGTGCTCAGTTACACCAGAAGGACTTTTACGGAGTCACACCAGACTTGCAATAACAGAAACAATGGCAGAATCTTACACCCAGGTGGTGTCTACCAAAACACTGCCTCATGCTTTTGAAGGCAGAAAGAGATTGATACTCTTGACCAACTTGCAAACTGAATTGCACTGAAATGTATGAAATGAGTATTACAAAGGAAAGTATAAAAAAAACTCATTTCAAAGAATGAAGTCCTTCCCACAGCATTGGATTGTACTCCAGGCAGGAGGAACACTTGTCCCTCCAGAAGAGAGCATGAGCATAGGAAATAGGCTTGCATTAGTATCCCAAGACATGCCAGATACTTTTAATTCTGAGCAGAATTTTCACAATTGATAGTTACTGTGTCACATCCCAGAATTAGGTTGCCCAGTCTGAGGCACAGCAGTGCAGCCTGACTTTTTGACCCGCCCCTTTCCACACCAAGAATTACCAAACAAAACTAAGTCTGTCAGACTTCTTCAAATTTACCTCCAATTTGTGAGTGGCAGTTTAATGAGTGTTTTTCCTCTGGTCTCTTTTGAAAATGGTTGTCTGTAGTCCAGATGTCAAAATTAACTTGCATTTCTGGTTCTAGATTTTGCCCTTCCAGACCTTTGTAACATGCAATTTACTTCTCACTTGCCTCTGGATTCATGGACAGGAAAACCTGACTAAGCAACGGATGGTGTTCTTTAAGAAAGAGCATCAGATCAGGCACCTTACAGCCTGTTACAGATCGGAATCTGTATGTGAAAGCAGCTTCATGAAATCAATATACTATGGATTATTTAAATGTGAAAATAAATCCTTGTGAACAGTGATCCAGATGATATTGATATCATCTATCCTTTCACTTCCAGCTCCCATCTCAGAGATATAACAACTGATGTTATCTTTCAGAATATTTTTTCAGTCTGTTCTGTTAAAACATGAATTTAAATGTAATTTTGTCTGGTTTTTCTGCTTGACATCACCTCAATTTTCATGTCTCCTGTTATTTTTGTTCTCCTTGCATGGCTCAGAGCCCTGAAGCCTGTCCCTGTGGGATCAGTCTTCCCTTGTGCAAACATCCAGAACACATTTTCAGTGTCACTGGGATGGTGCCTGAAGCTGTTTTGAGCAGCAGCACACAGTGGCTGGAGCCTCCTGGTCACCCAGGTCATACGACTGCTGCCAGCCAGAGAGCAGTGCAGGGCTTTCTGTCTTTCTCAGTTTGCAGGGAAATGGCCCATGAAAATAGAGCAGAAAGAAACAGTCACTGGCCAAGGCCTGAACTTGGTGTCAGACACCCGCCCGGGGCGGGCAGGCTGTCCGTGTGTCCTGCACACTGCTCAGGAAAGGCCACGGGAAAACACCTGCTTCTGAAATGCCTTCACAGCTGGACCCTTCCAGATCTTGTACCTAGAGGGGGAATCAATAAAAGATATATGTATAGGCATAATTTTGTTTGTACTCAGTTCAGAGCCAGGAAATGTTCCTTGTTCATACCTGATGGAAGAAGCTAAACCTTCATCAATCCTCGGCTGCCCGAAGGCTAAATTTTCTGTGGAGGGGAGGGCAGGAGGGGAGCAGGGTGTCCTGTGCTGGTGCTGCTGGAGCTACTGGAGCTGGGAGAGATGAAATGGCTGAGCCATGCTCTGTGTGTCACACAGACAAGCTCTGTGAGGACCTAAGGGTTCGTTTCATGGTGTGCTGGCAGCTGCAGGAGCTTTGGCAGTGCGTGCTCCTGGTAAGGAGAGCTGTTCCCTTGTACAAGCCCCAGCTACACTCTAGAAGTCTGTCTGTTTTTGGAGGCTTCCTTGGGGGAGAGGTTTGCACTGTGAGGATGGAGCTTGGAATTTATGGTGGGATTGTCTGGATTATCTCATTTTTTAAAGTAGAATTTGTGATATATCAGGGATTTGAATGAGTGCTCACCTAACATCATCTATTACATAATTAATACAGCCTTAAAAGACTGTTTTCTATCACAAAAGTTGTGAAATGTGCAAATTTTTCTTACACATGAAATTACAAACTGATTAAATAATTTTAGATTAAATTACAGATTAATGCTGTACAAATTAAATGTGCAGAATCTTTTAGAGCTTTACCTTTAAGTTGCAGTTTCACCTCGTTGTTTTACATGATCTTGCTTCCCGAGGACAGAATTGCAATTGTAAAATGGCAGCTGGAGTTATCTAGGAAATGTAGATATAAATCCTCAGAGCTCAGAGGCACAGATATTTCAAATATATAACTTATTTTAAATGACCAGTAATGTAACAGTGTTATTAGGGTGAAAAGGAGTCTTCTGTGGGATTCGCGTTACATTTCCTTTTGGCATAAATGCCTGGATGACAAACAAGTAAGCAGATTTAAATTCACAGTATCTCATTGGGAGGTGAATATTGTGTTTATTTTGCATTTTTCACTTAGTGTGAATACAATAAGTCAATATGATGGCTGGAGACTTAAATGCAGAGCAGTGCTGCCAACGCTGACTGCTCTCACTGTGATGAGGTGACTTGTAGTGACAGCTTTCCTTTTTCTCCAAACCAAGGCTGTCAGTATTTCTGTGTTTGTATTAATGAGAAGGGTGGAGTGTAGTTTTGTGGCTTAATGGAGGGCAAAGCAGTGTCTGAATTCAATTGATTTATTTCTTTTCTTTGGTTACATATTTCCTCTCATGAGTCTGAAAATAAAGGACACTTTTTTGGAAGTGCTCGGAATCCAGGATCTGTGATCTCAGGAATAGCCAAGTGACTCCTCAGAACCTGTTTGCCTTGATCTGACTTAGCAAAGGTGTGAGCTTTTTTGGCTTCTTTTAGGGACAGAAAAGAAACTCCAAACAAACCAAACAAACCCAAACCAGCTTTCTTCATTTTCTGGAAAATCGAACTTATTCATGAAAGTATAATTTTGAATGTGCAGATTTTCTGTTTCTCATTCATTCAGACACATCTTAAACCAGACCAATAATGATCTTTTTAATGGTTTAACACAGCTAATTGAAATAAAATCACTTGAAATTTTGGCTTCAATTCTCAGTGATGTTTCGAATATGAGAATGCCCATCTGGGGGAGCAACTGAATGCATTTGCACAGTTCCGTTATGTTCTTTTGTTCAACAGACAGATCCTCTCCTTCTCCCTTCTCTGGCCTTAAGTATTAAAGTAATAACCCTGCTTTGGAAATGCAGCTCAAACGTAAATATTTCTGTTATTTTGCTTAAAGTTTTTGCAGGAGCTGAAAATATTCAGTTGTAATTTGCTTTATAACATTCTTTGTAATTGTGGGACTGAAAAAAGACCACAGGAATTTCTCCCACTGAGAAAATATATAGAATAGCATTGTAAAGACTCTGACACTATTCATGTTTTGCTTTACATATAATTTTATTAAACTTATGCTTTAGAATACATTTTACCTAGCAGCCTTTCAGTTCAGTTACAGCAATTGTTTTTCAGCAGGATAATTTTTCTGTAGGATTAGACAAGAAAAGTAATCACTCCAGAAAATCCACATACATGTGCGGTATTCTCGTGGCTGGTTTCATCTTGAGAAGGTCTGGAACGGCTCCATCTTTATTGAATGAGCTGATGAGAAACTTAATCTTTCAGGACAGGGAATTCAGCTGAACCATTAAATTACAAAATGACCCTCCTGAAATCAGAGCAAGGTCATTCAGACCAAATAATGTGCAAATATTATGGTCCAGTGTGTTCTTTTCAAGGCTGTATTATTTATAGATTGGATTAACACCATCACCTCCAAAGTCCACAGGTTTCCTTGGGCATGTTACAGTAAGGCAAGGAAACCACGGACAAGAAAGCATAGAGACATGATCTGAGCACCTAAAACAAGATGGACAGTGTCATCCTTCTGGGACAGCTCTTGAAAGGGATAGAAAGTGTATTGCAAGGAATTTTCAGCAGAGAAAGATTTAAGGATTGTAGGGCGACAAAGTGCTCAATTCTTTCTAAAAATTCTCCATGTGATCTTCCACTTCCTTTCACTTAATTTCCAACCGAACACAAAATTCGTCTCGCGTGCCTCTGTGATGCTGACAAACACAAGTGCATCTCTATTCCAGAACGTAGGAAGAGGGTCACACACTGGAATATTCCCTGAGCTTCATGAGCACATGTCACTTGCCCATCTCCACTGCATTTCCTTCCATTTTGGGTGTTCATTGGTCACTCACAGAAAGCTGGGTCCAGTGAGTGACAGAGCATTTTGGGGAGGAATATCCTGTTGCTAACTTCTCGGCAGAGCTTGATGGGATTGCTGCAGAGATCCTCAGGCCAAATGGCTGAAAGAGAAGACAGATGGGAATTTCCATAGCGACAAGGAGTTGGTGCTTGCTTCAAGGTTTTAAGGAGAAGGCTGTAGCAGTTCTGTCTTTGGACACAGGCAACAAGCTAGGGAAATAGTGAAATCTGAGCCAAAATCTGAGAGGAATGGACCAAAATGAACAGAGAAAAAATGTTTTTGTTGTTTTTCCTCTTAGAATATGACTCAAGAACTGTCATCACAAAGATGCTTATGTTGTTTCTCACTTATGCCAATGTTCACCGAATCTTACTTCACAGGCACAGGTGATTTCTGACTAAGAGCCCATGTGCTCTGGAACACATTTAATGCTCTGTTTGCCATAGCACAAATCATATATCCAGCATACAGCTGGATTAATTATGTTTGCTAATTTCTGCCAAAAGTTCCTCTAGGGTAAAGGGATTGCTTGGTGTTCTTTAAATGTTCCAAGGATGGTAGTCATTTATCTAACTGGTTAGCAAGCTGCCCACAGTTTGACACAGATGATGAGACCCTGGCACTAGATCTCAGCAAGCTCCCAGCTGGAACAGGGCTTTAGCCAGTGTTGCACATTTTGTCTATAATTTTTCATTATAATTATTTCACAGCCTTTTCTTAAACCTCTACAACTCAGAGATTTTTGCTTTTGTGTTTTTATTCTGTTTCATTTTTCTTACCTTCATGATCTCTTTCTCACAAAAGGAGATGTTCTCCAGCTATTTGAGTCTTGCAGAAAACACTTTCATTTGGGAAGACAAGAAATTGGGAGGCATTTCATTACCTAGAAGTCTGCGCTCTTGTAAATTTTATTCTGGTATTTTCAACTGAGGTCCTGAGTCCTGGTAGGGTGTTGCACTTACAGAACTACCTGTCCCTAAATGGCAAGCCCAAAGGAGAGTCAGAAATGGACACCTGCAACAGAAGACTTCTCTGGGACAGTTAATCCCACAGATCCAGAATGGAATGCAAACAAATAAGAATGCTCTTGCTATGTCAAACCAAATATTTACTAAACCCTGTCATTCATTAGCCTGCCTCCCAAAGAGAGAAACAGCAAATAGAGGGAGACAAACTGAAGAGGAGAACAAGCGCAAAGGGCTGTTAACCTATGTTTTTCCTTCATCCAATTTTTTGTAGGTCACACAACTCTCCTGTCAGGTAGGATGTTATTTTATTAAAAAAAAAAACCAACAGAGTCCTTTTAAAAACTGTGTGCAACCTCCATATGTATAGACAACATCCAAGAATTAAACTTTGCTGAGGAAAAAAACTGAAAATGGGTGAAAACAACTTTGAGAAGACGTGCTGTTCAAGCCATGGTGCTGGCCAGTACTGCTGGCCACTGATTTTTTTTCCATGGCCTGCCTTTTGAAACCAACAGACAATTCCAACAAGAAGTGAAGCTCATGAGAATTTGAAAAATCACTGTGGAGCAAAGAACCAAGAAACTGGAGCTTGACAGTCACTTGATGTCATCAGAGGCTGACAGATGAGGAATCTGGGAGCCCTTGAAACACTGCTCCAAGGTACTATGTACTTCTAGGACCAACAGCTCCATGGTAGATCCATGCTGTGAATGAATTCCTCAAAATTACAATCAGTCTGACTCCAGAGGCATCAAGGTCAAATGTCATATTTTGAATTGTAGCTCCCACCGGTTTCAAAATAAAATGAAAATCTTCCTTCTATATATGTTCAGTTCCCTTTATTCATGAGCAGCTTTCACTCTGAGCTGACCATGAGCTTTTGCCATCCTGTGTTGTGGTATCCTGTGTGTTTTCAAGCACACATTAAATCCTGTGCCCATCAGGGAAAACAAAAATAAGCAACCAGTATCTGCAAAGTTAAATGTTAAAATCGAGGTTTCCAGGACCTGGAAACATACCAATGCATGAAAAAGGAGTGGGGGAGGAAATGTGCACAAAGGCTCTGAGAGGAGGAGAGAAGAAAGATTAAAAAACTACTCATCCTTGTCCATTATTCCACCTGAGTGAACAACTTGCTGTGCAATAATTACACTGTAATACAACAAAATGATCAGCTGCTGAATTAGAGATTTAAAAGTTACTTTATTTTAACAACTGCACCACTGCTGTGGGGCTGAGGCACATTGTCACTTGTTACTAATACAGTTGATAATATATTATTTCAAGTGGATTCTGTCAAGTTGTGCGTAGCGTGCACTGTTCCCTGTGAGATAAGTTGGGTTGCCATTGCAACTTTAAGTAACTTCTAGCATCAAAAATAATAGTAAACTTCTGGTCACCATTTTTATTAAATCTTCAATTTCAATTTTTCTGTCTGATATTGGCCTCTCATCCCTGGAGATCACCGAGAAACATCTTTTGTGTTGATTGGAGCTGAACAACTGACCCAGCCATCATAAGACTGTTTGACCTTGACCTCCCATTCTCAGAGTAGTCTCTGTGGATCAAAGGCACTTCTGCCTAGCAACTGTTGGGCTCTTGCTTAGGTCCTTACAGACATAAAAAAATCTATTTCTAATTAGCTCTTAAAATTGCAAGAACTAAGATCTTTAATGGAATCTTGTTTCTCCATAGCTCTTTATTTCTCTATTCAGAATTTCCTTTCACAAACCAAATAGTATGTGAAGCAAGATTTCCAAATGTGCTCATGTTTCAGTATGTCAAGCTTTCTCAATTACTGAGGGACTCAGACATTTACAGATTTACTTGGACCCCTGGCTCTGTCAACTGACCTAATGGAGACCTCACATGGCACCTTCTGGAAGCCAGATCTGGAAAGGTGAAGTCACTTCCCAAAGGTGCCATGGGCTGCATTGTTCTTGGATGGGAAATGGGAAATTAAGAGAGAGATAAAGATTCATCACTTCATCTGAAATGATGACAAGGGTCCCTCAGGGCTGCAGGGGTCAAGCTGGTCCCTTCATGGCCTCTTGCTGGGCTGGGGGGAATCCAGAGGCCTGGGGGCTTTCCTCTTTTGGCCACACTGGGTCACCCCAGACGAGCAGCCTCTGCCCTGACTGGGAGCAGAGGGGCTGTGGCTGCTGCCCTGGGCAGAGGCACTTGGCACTGCCAGCTGCTCTGGCTGCTCTGGCTCCTCTTGGGGCTGGTCCTGCTCTGTGGTGTGGGGCACAGGTGGTGGATGGTTGGGACCCCCATGGCGAATGACCCCTGAGGTGCCAGCTGCTTCCTCCACATTGGAGCCTGCGGAGCCACTGGTGGGAGTGTTCTCCTTGGAGCTGCTGGAGCTGAAACTGCTGGCCTTGGAGCTGCTGGAGCTGGTGCTCTCTGCTGGGCTGTCATCCTCATCCCCGGCAGTGTGGGAGAGCAGCAGCCTCTGGGCCTGCTCGCTGCACCGGGCTGCAATAACCTGGATGAGGTCATGGACCAGCGGTGCTGTGTGCCCCTCAAGGAAGACCAGCAGCCTCTGGGCCAAATTGTCTGCATCTGGCCCACACATGCAGAGGTAGCGCAGGATGCAGCTCTCTGCGGCCTCAATCAGCCACCACCGGCCCAAATATATTCCCTCTAGCCTCTGGCGCAGCCAGGGCCACACGGGGTCCAGGAGGTGCTTTTGTTGTCGGAACAGTCCTGCCCACACCTCGGGCAGGAGGCCACCCACAGGCTCTGGCCCTGCAGCCCTCTGCTCAGCTGGGGACAGTGTTCCCTGTGGAGAAGGTGGAGGGGACTCCACAGGGCCATGGGGGCTGTTCTCATCCGGGTGGCTGGGAGCTCTTCTTGCCTGTCTATGGGCTTCTGGTGGCATTGCAGAGGAGCTGATGACCAGCTGTACCTGGTCCCATTCATCCTGCTCAGAAAACCTGACAATTTCTATCGGTGTCCTGCAGAGTGGGCACGAGGGATTTCTCTGTGCCCACCGCAGGATGCAGCCCAGGCAGAATTGATGTTGGCAGGGCAGAGCAGAAGCCACATTCTTCTGGGCGTCCTGGCAGATGGGGCAGTTGCCATGGGTCTCTGTGGCCATTTTCATCTCAAGCGTGACTGGCCCAGGCTCTGCCAACATCCAGATATGAGCAGTGAGATGTGGCAATACATGCCGGGGTGATGCCACAATCTGTCACTCAGTGATGTCACCATGCACTGCTCAGTGATATCACAATGGGATGTCCACCCCTGAAGGCACAGAGCATCAGGACAAAATGGAAATACCAATTCCTTTTTTCTACTTCTACATTTCCATGTTGCTCTCCCTTGGCCACCTGCATCATGCATCCATGGCCCTGTGTCTCATCCCTTCTCCTGACACCTTGCCAAGGTTTTCTGTGCAGAGCAGAGTGGTGGGACCAGTCAACATGGCCTGCCTGTGGCTGGATAATGCCTCCTGTCAGTGCCTTTCCTGGGGTAATGCCAGGATTTGGAGGACCTGAGGGGTGATTGGCCAGTGCTGGCTGAGCAGGCCCTTTAGTTTGCAGTCAGTGTGAGCTGAAACATCTAAATAAGAGCACCTGCAGCTTTGGAGAATGAGCCTGTTATCCTGGGTTCTGCAGCAGTGGTGTGGTTGGTCTGAAAGTTGTCTCAGCTCTTTCCCTACACTGATCCCACTCAATGCCAAGGGTGGCACCAAAACTGTCACCTGGCCTGTTCTACATCACTGTCATTCTTAAAGGCAAGAACTTATAAGGATCCCTAAATGTTCTGGCTCCTTAGAGGAGGCAAAAGTTAAAAAATACTGAATCATTTGTCCCCTTGGATCAGGGACTTGTCTGACCATCCTTGGAGGTGAGGATCTTGACTGCCAGACCCTGGGTTGTCCTGTCCAGCCACCTGTTGTTTACAAGCAGGATGGGATGCATTTGTCTTGGGAAATTTGCATTTCCGGTAAGACATTATTTACTGAGAGCTGTAACCCTTTGTTCTTCTACTTGTGTCTGTCTTACATCTCCATTAGATGAGGCTACTCCTTTTCTACGTGATTCTTCACAAATTTGAAAATTCAGTTTGTAGAGACTTTTGAACCATAGAATCAGGTTGTAATAGAATCAGATTGGCAAAGACCTCTAAGACCATCAAATCCAAGCACTAACCCAACAGTGCCACGCCCACCACTAAAGCACATTCCCAATTGCCTCATCTACACGTCTTTAAATCCCTCCAGGGAACGTGACTTTACCATTGCCCTGGGCAACCTGTGCCAGGGCTGGAAAATAATTTTGAGTAAATTTTCCTGCTTTTTGCTCTGATGTTGGGAGGACACAATAGCACTGAGTGTCAAGGATGTATCTCAATAGGGACAGAAAGAAGAATTCCACTTGCATTTCATGATACGATCACAATCCTTGAAAATCACTGGTAAAAACTGTTTTTAGGGCAAATATGTGACATGTGCCAGGCAAAACACTGCAGTTTAGTTCCTGTTACCGGCTGTTATTTACAAGACACTGGAACAGAGCCCATGACAAGGCTTCTGAAACATTATATTAAATGAAGTTTTTCCATGATAAAATTGGGTTTGGGAAAACACCTTCCTGCAAATTATGACACTCACATGTAAGAGCAATTGAAATCCAAAACCTGCCCTTAGTTATGCTGTAAAACCTCAAGAGCTGAAGGTTGAGCCTGTGGGCATCCAAGAGCTCTACACTCCCTGCAGTCAACAGCAGAGGGAAACAGTTGTGAGTATCCTGGGAGCTCTGAACCCTTTCTGGCAACAATTTTAACAAGAGCTTTAGCTGCAAGTAGTGATGCATGGGGATAAACCTGCCTTTTCTCCTCCTTTTTGGGAGTTTTGCATCATATACTTAGATGTGCTTTTTTTGGTGATAAGAAGAATTTGCCTAAAGTGCGTATGAGTGCAGAAGGATGTGAAGAATTTTTTCTCTCAATCTCATCATATGTGCTCTTGCTCACTGATATAAAATAAAATGAAACTCTCGTCCTTTATTGCCATGTGTCACTTAAGTTTGGATGTTTTGTGCTGTTGATTGTAAACATGCTGCTGTTTTTGTGGGAGCTTGGGGGAAATCAGAGGCTTGTAACAGTGGCTGGCACTGTTACCAGCAGCATGGCACTGAATATTTGATGGTAAATGCTTACTGGTAGTGTCTACAACTCATATTGTACCTGCTGACATCAGACAAGCCTAAGAAAATAACGTGAGAACAGATGCAAAAATCTCCTCCTGTGGTGGTGAGAGTGGAGATGCTTGGCTTGTTTACAGAGGATAAGTAGATTTTACTTTCTCAGAAAACTTCCACCTTGCGTGAGATCCCCCATCTCATTAAAGGATTAATGTTCATCTGTAAGCAAAAAACACACCTGCTCTGCTGTTTAAGAAAAAAAGGTAGCTATGGAATGAAAAGGCTTGCTGGTTAAAATCCTTTCCAGCTCCAGTTGTTATAATATGTCCCACGCATCTTATGCAATGACTTCTACAGTAGAAAGAGTGTCAGTTCCTGGTGACACATCTGCTCTTTTTCCACTGGACATGACTGAAGTCGGTAAAAATACTTTTTTTTTTTTTTAACTTTAATTAGAGCTGAGCAAAGCACAACATGGGCAAAGAAATTAATTCAAAATTCAGAATATTCTCCTTGAGAATAAAGGATCAAAGTCTTTATTGTGTTGGATTCCTCTCCACTTTTGAGGCTTTTAGACATGGGAGTTTTGGTTCCTATAAAATAAAGCATTGTCTAGCCCAGAGTCACTGTATTGCCAGCAGAGAGCATCACCAAAATGCTCCTGGGAAGATGAAAAAACCTCGTGATGGAAAGCAGGTGCTTGACTTAGGGTTGGGTTTTGCCCTGGGTCGCATCAGATCTTCCTGTGGGGTACCATGACCCTTTCTCTGGCTCTGATAATATTTGGTGAAGTACCTCACTGCTCCTACATTCCCGTCTGGTCAATGACGCATCGACCTTGCCCTCTGAACAGTTGTGTTCCGAGGGGTGGCATCTGACTTTGCATGCCGGATTCCCATGAGGGAGCTGGTTTGCAGTCGTTTCTGATCACTGCAGCAGAAGGTTGGTCCAGCAGCCCTCGGGAGGACATCCCACTGTCTTTGCAGCTATCTGCAATCCTGGGAAAGTAAATGATCAAGGCAGCAAGCTACTAATGCTTGATCGCATGGAAAAACACATGTGTGTGCACAAAAATGGTGTGGCAGTACCCAGCCATGACCAGAATTTTGATAGTCAAGCTGGTGGTTGGTTTGGGAGTGTGACGACTTTCTTCTCTGTGAATAAGCAACTTCTGTTGCTGTTAAGTAAAATTGCTAAAGACATATGAGTCAGGGACATAAAGCAAGATTAAGGAAACACAGATTGTGTGATAAAAGTCTTTCAAGGAACAGCAATAGCTGATTACAGCAAAAATATGCTTTTGGAATCTAAATGAGTATAATTTCTGCATGATCAAATTCTGTAACTGGTCACATAAACTGCTCAGAATGCTCTTTTTCCCTCTGGATGTTGGATCTTTTAAAGCCATTTACAGAGCAACTTTCTCCATGTTCTGTATAATACCACAGTAGTTTTAATTGGAGCTGAAATCAATGCAAGTTTAAATTCTCACATATGTTTTCATTTCTTTAAAAAAAAAGTATTTCTGGCTAATTATTTAGTAACAACTAACTGAAACTCATCTATTTCAGAGTGTATTTTGACATACTGAGGACAAATGGTCCTAAAATCCCTGTTTAAATCTTAACATAATTTGTTAAAATTTTTTTTTTGTTTTTGTTTGCAAGGCAAATAGACCATTTCCTTTCGGTTGAAGGTGGACTTGGGGAGATATTATCTTAAACTAATATTATTTTTCAGTACTGTAGCATGTCCCAGGATTGTTTAAATTTCTCTAGTTTTTGTGATTTCTTAGAGGACTCATTCAGTGTATTTGAAGACTACCTGATCAAGACATAAATAAATACAGCCTTCCCTAACACTGACTCTTACAATATTGATATTCCTCCAAGCTGAGGAAAGAGTTTAGTGCTTTTGGCTGACATTTATTCACACTAATGCACTGATGTGCCTTGTAAATGGGGAAGGCACATTTGAGCCATCTCATAGGTTCAATGGCAATGCCAGTCAGACTGGGCTGCTTAGGAAAATGTGTCTGTCACTTGACCTGTGTCTCATTATGCTCTGACGGGACTTTCGAGCATCTGTTCTGTAACGTGACCATAGCTCAGGTCTATTGGCAACTGATCAAGAATATTAAAGCAGCACTGAAGCCAGAGAAATTAAATGTGTGCTTTATTTCATGCAGTGTACAGCGATCCCATCGAGTTAATTTAGCCTCTTGGTGCACGATTCTGTAGAAGTTTGGCATTTGCTTTCAGGATTTAAGGACTGCTTGGGCGTTAGCTATTGAGGCGTGGGAGGCAGGATCCTCCTGTTTGGCACTCTGAGCTGTGGGAGAGGGCCTCCACCACACATGTGAGTCAAACGCTGGTACTCCTGGATGCCAGTGCTGCACATGGGCTGTTTGCCAAACTGTTCAAGACATGAAGATAAGTATTCTGTTTTTTGACGAGGGACTCTCGGTGAGGGAGGTGTCTCTAAATGCGCAGCTCAGTCATAAGCCACCAGCTTTCTCTTTGGCAGGGGCTCTCCCCTGGCATGCTGGAGTCTCAGCTGCTGCATTTGCTGAGGATGGAGAGGAACAATTCCTGGGTCCAAGGCTGCAGATCTCGTTTCTCTAAGTTCACTTGCTGATCTCCCTGCTGTTTTAGACACAGCAAGTAAAACGTTCCGTTAAATACTCCTTTCTGAGCAGAAGATTCAGTGACAACAAAAACTGAAGAATATTCCTGGAGCTGAAGGCTCAAAATTCCTGCCAGTATAAGGGAGCATCAGTGGAGTTCAGTGGCCTAAGCAGCAGTCCTGAGACACTCTCATTGCAGGAACCCTCATTCCCTCATTGTCAGGAACAGAAATGGTCACACAGGTGCTGGTTTTGTCCTAGCTGGTTTTGTCCTATCACCTTCACGTAGAGCACATGTTGGTAAGAGTATTAGGAAACATTCCACAAAAGCAAAAAAGGTTAAAACAAGCAAATTGAATGTCACTGGTAAGTGCTATTAACTGCAAATAACAAACAAAAAAAAACCAAATAGCATTACTGTTGTCTCATTCTCCACAGAGCCTTAGCTTTGAATGAACTGCACATGGCTGTGCACACAGAGCAAGGGTTTTGAGTTCTCTTCTTCTTCCAGTCTCCTTTCTTCACCCACTCACTTTATCCCTCATCCTGGTCAGCTAAAGCTTGTTTAAAGTGTAATACACTCCTAACCTACTCTACATACTTCTAGTTATGGAGGGAAACATCATAACTAGAAAAAGAAGAATGCTTTAATAGTGCCTACAGTTATTCCCTTGGTACATCCTAAAAAAGATGCAGAGAAGAAGAAGAGTTTCTTAATTACAGCAATATATCTATTTTTATTTTTTTGATGATGGTTTTGGTACCTTTCTAGATGTTGCCTTCCTAACTTTTATCACAGAAATAAAATGTAGACAAATCCTGGTATGTGAAGAGCTTGCCCTGGATATTTTATTGACATTCTGTTCCATTCCTCATTTTGCCAAGGAATAGCAGCAAAACTTTAAGGCTGGTGTGACCAAGATGGTGTTTCAGTCAGTCACTGAGGCCCAAGATGTAACCCTGGATGCATTCAAGTCAGAGACTTTCTTACAAATATCCCTTTTCTGGTTAAAAACTGTTCCAGTCCAACAGGAGAGAAAGGAAAATGCTCTCACTGGAGTTATAAGTTTGAGAGCTACTCCAAACCCCCACTGCACTCCCAATTTAAGTAAAACTGGGTAGTGCAGATGAAAGCAGCCAATTTCTGTGAAAGAGGACAAGCTTCAATCCACGCCCATAGCAGTATGGGGTTGCTCTGGATGAAAATCTAAAGCCTGAAAAAAGTAACTCCTTAGTTTTGTACAGCATCTTTCCCAACAGCAAAGCCCTGACTGGGCTCCACACTCAGTTTTTATGGGGGTCAGTAATGTGTAAATCTGGGCAACGTGATCAGAGTTCTGGGAAACGGGATGGGAACAGACATCTACTCCTTGAGGTGGTAGAAGATTCCAAGGATCCTGATGGGGGGGAAATAAAAAAGACATCTTGGAGGGTGATACAGAAAGTTTTCTGAACACTGTTCATTTTGATGAGTGCAGTACACTCAGTATATGAGTTGTAAATGATGCCATGGTTAAGGTATAATCTTGAGATATTGAGGATATGAGGATTTTGTAGTCTACCATGATTACCTCATTTGACCTTCAACAAGTCATTAACTGTGTTGGGCACTTCTCATCCAGAGACGAACCATCTCTCTGTCATTAGCACTCTTAGTACAGATGTGTTAATGACATGAGATACATGAGAGAAATATCTGGCACACCTAAACACCATTCCTTTGTAGGAGTTTCTCCTTCCATAGCTCAGCTTTGTGCTAATGATGATCATAACAGAAAAATCTGTTTTTATCACTTTTTCACTGTGAGTATAATAGATAATAATGTGCAAATTGAAACAGAACTTCTTGGACTTCAGTTTTTCCACAACACATTGCAGCCTCTGGTTTATGTCTGCATTAAAGAAGTGTGTATCTGGTAAGTGAGACAGAAATACCACATGAAGATGTCATAGACAACTAAATAGTCCATTTTCTTGCTTGGATCCCAGTAGGAGACACATGAATTTAAAGTAGAAGTGGTTTTTCAAGGTTTCTAACTTGATGCATGCTGTGCAGTAAAATTTTTGTGATGAAAAAGCAAACACAGGATGATGTGGGGTAAAGTGAATCAGCTCTGAAAGTGGATTCTTAAACAGGTCTGTCTAGACAGGAATATTTTCAATCTAAACATTTACATGGTGCTTCATGCTGTCTCTCTGTACTCTTTTGCATGACTCAGTCTACAACTTCTCTTCAGTTACAAATGACATAAATTGCCAGTGAGGGTTTTTCTGTGGAATTATGTGACATTTAGTTGTTGCTCTCAGGATCCCAAATTAACCAAGGACTGGCATGGTTCTGGCAAATTTTGAATGTCATGTACATTGTAGTATGTCTTAAGCTGGTTTTGGACAGTTGTATCCCAAAATCACAATTTTTCTGTTTACAGCTGAAATTATTAGTGGCAATTCATTGCAGAACATCATTTCTGCCCTTTCCCCAAGACACCTTTGCTAAGGTGAAGCCACAAGTGGTAGGATATAAACAATTTTTTTTCTTGCCTCTTCCTTTAAAGGAGATGTAAAACTCAAAAACCAAATGCTGGCAAAATAATTGCATGTGAAAAAACACAGTGCTGCTGAAGGAACATGTTGGTAAATCAGCCTCTCTTATCCCAAAACCAGTGTTTTGAGAGTGGAAGAGGAAATCACTGAAGTGTTTTAGATTTTAGAGAAAGCACATTGCAAGAAAAATGTTGGTTATGTATTACAATTACTGTGATAATGGAAAAATGCTCAAAATCACTGGCATCTCTGACTTGTTTGAAAGGTTTATTTTTTCAGACTGTCTTTTCCAGAAGCGTGGTATAATTTAGGCCTGAAACGTGCACTGTGATAGTCTTAGGTGAGAAATCAAGACAAAGGAGATATTTTTCCTGCCCATCCTCTCCCAGGAGTGCCCCACAAATAGTGAAGAAACTTCTCTGCTTTGGAGGAGTTCATCAGATACTGGCTGGAACGTGGCTCTGCTTGCATATTCTTCCCTTTGTGCATTGTACAACTCTCTGCCACACATTTTCATTTTTCCATAGAAGACAGGATTTAGGTGGAATCTCTTCTTTTGGTATCAGGTGAGAATTAAGAAACCATTTTCCTTTCTGGGTCTTTAAAGCATTAACCAGCTTTTCAGTCATGTTTTTGTTCCTCAGTGTCTAGGTTTAACACTTAAACATCAGAGAGTTTTGTTCAGTACAGCCATAGCTTTATTCCCTGTTTTCCCATGCTGAATTTCTGATGCATTATGGAGCTCAGGGAGCAGAGCAGTAAGAGATAATTATGGGGAATTTGGGGTGGCTTAGCAGGCCAAGTTTTCAACTCCAATATTTCAGTGACTGGGAAGCTCAGAGCACTACACTTAGCTTTACCTTGTGAATTTTTCTAGCAGAGGTATTTTTCTGTGATGCCAAAATGCTGCTTGAAGAGTAAAACCCTTTCCTGTCCCCTCATACATCAGGACTGAAGAGAAAAATATGTTCATATAAGGAAATTGACCTGGGTTTCTAACTCCTGATACTCCTAAAATGTTTCACTGGTTTGGGATTTTAGATACTTGAATGCAAAGACAAGTTATGATGGCAATTATGAGGAATTCAAATTATTCAAGAAATCCCCAGGGTGACAATTAACCAGAATGACATTAGCAATGGACAGTGCAAATTTGGGTAACAGAAATTAGATCATAAAAACTGAACAATTAGCAGAATGGTGGTATTATCAAAGGCTTGGTTTGTTTTTTTACTGATTGGAAATTGTATGTGTGGATTTTGGAGGAGTTGAGATAGAATTGAGGTTGAAGGCTGTTCACACGAAAAGGCTGATTACTTTATTGGCAATTTGAAAGGACTGGGAAAATGATCTCACTCAATGGTGGTGCTGTATGCAAAGGCCTTTGGAGCATCCAGGTGCCTGTGAACATTACCAGGAGTAGAGGGTTCTGTAAGCGACTGACAAGCCCCGTGCAGGTAGAGATCTGCTGCACACAACTTAATTGTTCATTCTTTTTTCCTTGATGACATCCTTTAGAAACCTAAAATTTGGGATACTTCAATGCATGTACCAGATCTGCTGGTGGAACTTTAAGATATTCTGAATAAATTGCATGAAGTGGCTTAATGTTTAAAACAAGGACGTTCTTGTTCCTGATCAATAAATGTATTGCTTTAATGTAATGTTTTTATTTATTATAACAGTAATATAAATATTGCTTTTATATTGTCTTCTTTTTTTCCCCCTAAGACACCTGACCACACTCAGTCACATTAAAACATAGGGATGATACCTGCTGCTGTTTTTTCCCCTCCTATTTAATCAAATTTTCACTAATAATATGCTAACTGCAGAATTCCAAAAAGGAGTATGTTTTAGTCCTTGACCAGTGCATGCTTTTTCAAGATGCATAAGAAGAACTCACAGGATCTCCTTGGACTCTTCCCCAAAAATGCATAATTATGCTCCGAAAATGTCATAGGTAGCACAGGGATGTTATCACCAAATAGTTTCAGTGATAGCTAAAATGTTTAAAATATTTCTGAGTTTGAGTGAAATTTGGAAGTTCTTTTCTGTTAAAAACTGCAAATAAGAGATGAGAAGAAACCTTTTTCTCAATATTTTGAAAGCTAAACATACTTACTTCAAAAGGATATTCAGTAAAAAATCTTGACGGTATAAAAATTAAACTGTTACCTCCACTGCCTTAAAGATAATATTATAGACAGTTTCTTCCCCTCTAAAAGGGCTACAAACTCTTGTTAAATTTTCTTCATGAAGTCTGAAATGTTAAACCAGAAAGTTATTAGAAGCTACTCCCTGCTTCTAAGTGTAGTTTGCTGATCTATAATTGCAGCAGTGATTGGAAAAGGGGCTGTAGAAAGGGATGCTGTTCTGATTAAATGCAAAGTTTACATATTTCAAGGCATTAAGTCTTAAATGAAATCTTTCAATCAGAGAAAAACACAGTAATGAACTTGGTGATTATCCCCCTCAGTCTATTGTGAGTTCCAGTTGGGAAATAAATGAGAAATGCTTGGAGTAAAACACTTCAATAGAGCAAATTTGGAAGCTTTTCGATATGCTTGTGTGCAAGCACGCCTGCTTGAATTTCTTTGTTTCCTTGTTTTCTGGAGTTTTTCAAATTTCAAGTGGAAATTGAGTGCTTCTGAAAGGTGGTGGCTCAGTTCTAACCCTGCTGTTGAACACAGCAGGGAGCTGATCTCAGAGTGGAGCCAGTGGAGGTCACAGCACCTTGCTGAGATTATTCCCAACAGGTTTGTCCCTGTCCAAAGGGACGGAAGCCACTCACACAGGTGGATGCAGGTTGATACAAATGAGTCACTAAATGTCCAAAGGAGCACAGGATCTACCATGTTTCTGCTGCCCTTATCATTGTAGGTTTTATGGAAATTTGCAGATTGGGGGTTTATAATTTCCTGCCTCCTGGAGCTGTACACTTGCAAAATTTGTTTCTTAAAACAATTGCTCTTTCTGCACATACAAGTGCCAGAGGGAAGTAAAATTTAAAACACCAAAAAAAGCAACGAGTGGTATGTATTGTCTGGTATTTGGAAATCCTAAATTTGGTAGAGGCAAGTTGAAATACTGTGTGACTCGAGGCTGCTGGAGAAGGTTTTCCATGGGATTAGGTTGCCTGTAACACCTGTAACTACAAGTGACTGGTTTCATCAGTGCAGGTTTTCATCATTTGTCTGAGAGTTCGAAGCAGCAAAATACAAATGCATCTACGTTTCCTCTTTATTGTACATTCTGTGACTAAGGCAGAAAGAGCACTTCAGCATCACTTTTACAACACCATGAAATCAAACCCTCACTGGCCCTTCGCATCTAAAAGGAAAAATCCATCTGTGTATTTTATTATTTCTTCTAAATTGTTTGTTTTGTTGTGCCTTTTGTTTTAGTTGATGTAGCACTTTCAATTCTTTCAAATACTCTGAAAGACCTTTGGAATATATGGGTAATTAAGGATGAAACCTCAGAGCTTCTCAGCAGAATGAAGGACACTGAGTTTTGCTTCCCCCCTGGTGAAGGGTTGTGGCTCACCCTGGATGCTCCTGTTCCTGCAGAGGGTGAGGCTGGTGAGGAGTTACAGGAGGAAAAATTATGTTTGAAAGGTTATCAGATGAACAGGTTTCTGAATGCTGGAGTCAGTCCCAGGAACAAATCTTTGCTTTCTCGAGTTCTACAGCTTTTAAAACCTCTCGTTTCTTTGTTTTGTTTTAGCGTTGGGTTTTCTAAAAGAAAAAGACAAGCTTTTGTTGCTGTTCTTGATGATGTTAGAAAACAGGTCGGTCAGTCAGTGTCCAGTACAGCAGATGCCATCAGAGAAATGCAGAATTCTAATTAGAGGCAGTTCATCTCTGGGAAACTGTGCTGAGATGCTCTCCAAAGTGCTCCTGGAAGTGGCTGGGATAAACCACCAAGGATGAGACCTGACAGCTGTATGAATACATGGACAGAGTGGTTCATCAGATGAGTCTCAAACAGCAAGTGTGGAACTGGATGGAAATTACTAATAAAGTAGGAAATGATGTAAAAACTGCCTACTGCAACACATGACAGCATGCATAAAAAATGAAAGGGAAGATCATGCTAGCAAGGACTGATACACTACTCTTCAAAATAGACCAAAAAAAACCCCAAACTGTCTCTATTAGAATATGGGAAATGTCAGGTGGTTTGGATTTTTCCTTTAGAACATTCCATTAATATAACTGAGTCTACACCTAACCTGTCACCCTGCTCTGCTCCTGGAGCCCCACCCTTCCTGGAGGGGTCAACCCTTGCTGCTTGCTGGTGTGGCAATTATGCATAACTAGCTCCAGTTTCTGCAGATAAAGTCATGGTTTCTCTCAGAATATCCAGGCATCCACAACACCTGCCAGGCTGGCAAGACATACAAGGATATGCAAGGCACAGAGATAACTGGGAAGATGTGCAGAAGGGGGTGATTGCCTTTGTTCATGCACCTTCAGACTGCCACAAAAGAAGGCAAATCCTTGCTGCTATCATGGCAGTTTCTGGAGTCCATAAAAACAGGGTGAGAATCTGGCATAAGCAGAGGGGACCTCTGTGCACCTGCACACACAAGTGTTGGGGTGGAGGTGGGCAGATGAGGGGACTGGGAAGAAAGTGGTGCCTATGACTCGCTCAAGGTCAGGGGGAAAGTCAGTAGCAGAACTCTTCCCACCCCTGATAGGAGACTTTTCTGCTTTGCTGGAGGGTTCTAAAGCTGCTTTGTCCCAGCAGCATTCCCATTACTGTACTAGACAAATGACTTCAAGTTGAGAGGGAGGAAAAAGGCATGTTCCTGTCCATTAGAAGATTCCTGATGATGGACAAAGTTATCATCTCCAGTTAAAGCAGCATCATGCAGGAAACATTTTTCACTGGCCCATCTGCACTGATAAGAACCTCAGCAGAAGGCTTTAATCTCTGCAACTGATGAGGAAGTGTCACGACATGTTGTGAATCATTAAGCCTTGAACATTCTGCTGCAATATGAGATAAAACCTGGAGGTTTGCACAGATGGGACCCACACTGTGTGTGATGTTCTCCTGCATCTGTTCAGTCCAGCCTGGCCTCTGTCTCTTTACATACAGAGTTTGTGTCACCTGATGTCTTAATCACCCTTAATCTCCTTGATTAATGACACCTGCATGTGCTCTGTGTTAAGGGAAAACAGCCAAGAGATTGTTTGCAAGTCTATTTCTAATTACAAGGGTCAGTCTTGTAGAGTACCGAGGAAGCCAAAGGAATGGTGGAAGGAAAAGGGGAAATTGGTGAAACTGGACAAGGAATATAACTAATGTTTTGAGATCTCATTTGCTTGTGCCAAGTGCAATGAACAATTCCTGGCTAGGACTTTGCAAATGGAACGTAATTCGTGTTGCTAGAGTCATTGCAGATAACCAGAAATTATGCTTTAACAAGCCTGACTTAATGTTCTCTCATTTTTAAACCCCATTTTCACAGGCAGGCAGATCAGCACTGGCCATCAGCAATGCTCACATGATGCCTCAGTTGTTGGTTTTTCTCCCACCCAGGTGTGAACCTACGGCCACACCATAAGCAGGGTCTGGAGCCCGTGGCTGGCACTGAGCAACCTCCTTAATTTTCTTGGCATAGAGCTGGGAAGAAAGTGACTCCCAGGGCCTGGCTGCTCCCAGAGGAGGAGAAGGGGACTGCTGCCAGCTGGCCTGGGGCAGTGGGTCATCTCTCTGTTGGCTTTGCAGTGGCTCAATCTGAGTGTGGCAGGTGAGCTGCTGGAGAGGCACCAGCAGACATCCTGCTGTGGCAGTGAGCCTGCTGCTCAGAGAAACACAGGCCCCTCTCAGTCTGCCAAGAGCCAACAGCTTCCAGCTGGAACTGGAGACAAACCTATAACGTGAGGTATAAGAGCACCTCCTCTACCCTGAAGCAGCTGGTCTTACAAACTGTTTTTCCATTACCCCTGTTATGTTGTTTCCTTACTCATGAATGTACCTTCAAAATCTACTTTTATCCTTATCAGAATAAAACGCCACAAAATGGCTCCAAATATTCCCAAAGAGAGCTGTCTTTTTCCACAGGCAAAGAGAAATTGCAAGTGTTTAGTGGTGATCCAACGGTGACTGATCTTTTGATTCAGAAAGGGCAAATCCTGTTTTTCACTGAAAATACTCACCTGCCTTCTCTCACACACAGACAGACCGACAGACAGAAATACAGACACAGACACACACAGACTGGCACACACAGAGCTCACCGGGCACCAGCATGTGGCTTTGTGCCTATTGCAGATGGTCACGTCCTGGGAAATGGTGTGGCCAGCTGAAATAACATGAGGATTGAGTTTAGGATCTGAAGCAAACCAGCAAATTGTCTCTTCATTCCTTCTTTTCAGGGTATTCAGCAGGCTGATTGAAAGGGAGTAATTTTCAATAACTAGAGTGGTATCCTCTCTAGGAAGAGAAACCACACTATTTTATACAATCTGACCATTCAATTAATGGATAGGATGAAGCAGACTTGAAAAATAGCATTTCAGGTAAATGTTGAATTGATCCCACCTAAGCTTTTGAAGAATCAGGTTTAATAATTTATGTCTGCGCATCCTGAAACCAACATTGGGCAACTCCTGAATCAATGGCCTCAGTGGAGTCAGGATCTGAAACCCTGAGCCACCCTGGCAGTGTGGGGTCAGTTCTGTGTGGCTCAGTCAGGCAGACACAGGGTACAGGAGTGACAACACACAAAGAGTTCAGTAGTCAATAAAATCCAAAAATAGCCAATAGCAGGTGGAGAAGTCAGGAAACAAAGCAAAGTCGATGCTGTGGAAGTGATGCAAAAAGTCAGTTTAAGTAGAGAAGAATGTGTATATTCTGTGTTGATGCTTTTGCATGCTTTAGGTAAGTCTTGTTCAGTTGCACAGGCTTTGTGTGTTGTGCTGGGACCTATTCATTGTATGATACCAATTTTCTGGTGAATATCCTGGAGGTTCCTTTCCCATCCTATTTTGGGCCAAGACCACAGGGAAAGGGAGTCTGCTGACCTGAGTCTGGGGAAAAAGAAAGATTTAAAAAGTCACCTTTTTCATCACTATAAATCATTTGGGTTTGGATGAGCTTTCTTCCAGCGAAATAGAATAATTTATTGCTCTGCAGGCTTTTAAAATTATTTTTATTTTTTTCAGAAGATAAACGATTTTTTGGGTTTGGTTACTGTATGTTGGTGCAGGATGAATAGTGTATAAATTGTTGGACACGACTATTATTGACTATTCCTGAGCACTATGAACTGTTATACACCTTTTTTCTCTATGTCACCGCTATATTCAGCCCAGCAAGATTAAACAACAGCAGCAGGTGTTGGGAAGCCCATTATCAATTTGCCTAATGCTTCCATGCTGCAATCACTCATCTGTCTTCTCATCAGCCAGATATTAATGTGACATCTGTTCTGCCTAATTCCAATCCCTATCCAGACTCCCTCTGCACACAAGCAATGCATCCGGCTTACAGTGTCACTTTCACAGATTTCTGTAAGCATGGTGGTGTTATCTGTGAGAAGGAAAAACTTTAAAGGGTCAGGGATAACACCCTTGCAAGCCTCCAGCAATGTTTCAAACGTCTGAGGCCATTTTAGTAGAATCATCGAATTATAGGATCCAAGAATGTTTTGAGTTGGAAGGGACCTTAAAGATCATTTCATGCCAACCCCCTGCCATGGGCTGGGACAGCTTCCACTAGACCAGGTTGCTTCAAGTTCTGTTCAACTTGGTCTTGAACACTCCTTGGGATGGGGCACCCACAGCTTCTCTGGGCAACCTGCTTATCCAAATGTGTTTTTCTAAATGTGTTTATCATCTCTCCCATGTATTTATCTAAATAATTGCCACAAATATCCAGTGACATCCCTGACTGCAGCTCTAAGGGTGAGCTTTGATGAGTCTCTAAATCAGCAGCAAACAGATGGAATTACAGTTATGTCTTACTAATACATTAGATTGTAATATCTTATTAGAGCAAAAACATGCGTGGTCACTAGGAGAGCAGCCATTCCGCTTCAGCTGATTTTCCTCATTATATCTTATAATGAATATGAGAGGTGCTGGCAGAATGCTCCATCACCAGCCTTTGCAGATGAGATTCTCCCTGGACTGAAATAGTGCCACAGAAATTCATGCACCATCTCCTCTGCATAAATATGCAAAGGCTCTTGAGCCAGGTCAGCAGCATGCCAAGGCAAAAAAAGGAGAGATGATTTGCCAACATTCATACTTTATCTTCTTATTTTCCTGCTTCCTTATCACACTGAGCATGAGTGAGGGGAGGGCATCAAACATGTTTTCTGGCATTATTTCCCATAAACATGCTTTGCCTGGGTTGCAGCACACTGAAAACCTTCTGTACAGGGGTTTACAGAATCCAGCAGTGGACAGACTTTCACCAGTTTTCTTGCTGAAAAAGTTATCACTGAATAAATAACTAAGCCTCTGCCTGGACCTGTCAATATCAAAACTGAAACAAATACTAAGAAGAGAGCATCATAAGGTTTTATTAATTTTTTTCATGAGTTTACACAGTATATACAAAATATTATGATGATGTGCTAAATATATACATTATTTCAATCTAACATTAATAGATTCTTATGTAAAAATTTAAAACTTTTGAAGTTGTGATTTTTCCCCATTTTAAAACTGTCATTTCAGATTCACATAGTTTTTTTAGCTTCAAATCATCTGCATTTTATAAGAAACATCTTCATCAAACTGAATTAAAGACCCTATTAAATATACCTGTCTCTTGAGAAGACTGCACAAAAAAGAAAAAAAAAGGGTAAGCTATTTGAATGCTTCCTTATTTAAAAATCATTTGCAAATAAATTTATTTACAAATATTTATTTACAAATATGGTGGGTTTTCAGCCAGATCAATGATAATAAGCAAATGGCACTGACCACTTTGTGAAATTTTGGTCACTAATAATACAGGGTGTGAGAAATGGTTGTCTCCTTGAGGCCATGGGAATGTAATCATTTAAATTCTTCTTCATTGTCTTCAATGAGACAAAAGTTTCCACCATGTTTATTTATCATTTGCATCAATTTTCCTCCAGGCAATAATCAGTAAACAGAACATCATTAAACACTTAATGGCTGTTTAAGGACAAGCAAGAAGCTTCACTCATCTACTCTGATTTAAATATCTATCAAATAGATTTATTAGATAGATTTATTAAAACAAACCAGAGGTTAACCTGCTGACAGGTCTCCAAGTAGTAACCTCTCATTTCTACCTCTAGCTTTAGGTTCAATCTATATCTTGTATCTACAGCAACCTTAAGTCAAAAATGGGCTGACCCAAGGCCTCTTGAAACAGCTAGAAAGGAGTTTATATCAATTCTTTTATGGGGGAAAGAGCAGCTCTGGGTACTGGAGACTTGCCTGTGCTTCTCTGTTAGAATCATGTTTAGCACATGCACTTCACTAGGGAAAATGATTTAAGGTGACTCTAGACATGGTTGTGTGAAAATGACTTGGGAATGGTGTTTTCATGTAATGAGGCAAAGTTCTACACACCACATATGGTTCCCCTTGTTCTGGGAGGAAGTAAGGGGAGAAAATGAATGATGGAGCAGCAAAAGCTGAGGTTCACAGCTCTGCCAATCTTTTAAGCTGGGCAGCTCTGCAATGGGTCAATATTTAAATATGACTTAGTGTTAGCAATAGTGTCCTGGATATGTTTGCATTGTTCATGGTTTATGAACTAACCGACTTTCATTGTGTTTATTTGGATTATCATTTTTAAAAAGAAAAAAAAAGCGGGAGGGGGTTTGTCTAATCCGTCATGACTAAAACTGTATTATTGGCTTCATGAGAAAGAGCCAGTCACGGAGCCTTGTTGGATTATGTCCTTTCTTTGACATAGGCTGGTCCAGCTGCAGGCTCTGGACCAAGGGCTTGTCTTTTGGAGCCCATATTTAATGCTGACCCTGGTTTGCACAGTGAGGTGGTTCTAACTCAGGCAGGCATGTGAAGGGCAGAATACAAATGCTTCCACAAATTGATTTCCTTTGTTGGACTGTTTGTGTTTCAGCTCCTAAAATACAACCACGGTTTCAGGGAATGCCAATGGAGAAAGTGAAGGATGGGAAGGGAAGGGATCTCATGACTCTCTAAGTGATTTGTAGGTAGCACCAACTTAACTTAAGTGAATTAGTTAAATCTTCAGTCACCAATTTGCAGGAAGCTGGAGGCTGCTGAGGGGATGTTGTATTCTTGCATTTTAACTGCTGATAATATTCACTCTCGTTATGTGATATAGAGCAGGAACACACTTGAGGTTACTCCCTAAATCCTCTTTATCTTGCAGAAGTACAAGAACAACTGCAATTTCAACCTGGGTGACAACTAGACAGAGATTCATTAAGAAAGTGCATCAATTAAGTGGAAAAAACCCAGGCACTTACAGCCAACTTTGAACTGGCCTGCTGAGCCAGCAGCATCACCCCAGCACTTTGGAATGGGAAGGTCAGAACCCATTTGTCTGGAGGCCTCAGCTGAGTGAGCAGGTCCCTCAGGGGCAAAGGATTTAAAGGAAGATGGGGAACACTTTCAGAGAGTCTGTGTCTTTGCTTGGAGGGAAGATCCACAAAAGAGGGATTGTTTAGTTGAGGCAACAACAGCCTGGGGCGGGGAGGAAAGCGTTCAAATGTTTAGAAAGCTGCTTAAAAGGGGAATGAAGTTGGTTGTCCTTTGTGCCTCGCAGGTATGATAGGAAGCAGTCAGTTCAACAGAGCAAGGGAAGTTTCAGGTGGTGAGACAGGAACAAGGTGGTCAGGTATGGAGCAGAGCTGACAGAGCAGAATCTGTGAGTGCTGGGAGTTCAAAAGGAAGGATCAAGCAAACACCTGGGCTTTTTCCTTACTTGTGGCACTGAGCACTTCTGTGTTTTCTGCTCACCCACAGATGACATAGGGTTACTGCTTTGTGAAATGCAAGGAATGGTTAAATAGGTGAATCTGCTGATTCTGATCTTGTGCCTGTATGTTCTGCCCTTGCTTTGCTCCTGTGATCACTCTCTGCACCACAGACAGCCTGAGGAAGGACTTGACCCCAGTCTCAGAGCTGCTGGCTGCCAGCTCTGCTCTGCATCCCCGTGGGGGTTTGGAGGGGTCTCTGAGTGCCCAGGAGAGGGCAGGGAGGGGAAAAAGCACACTGCAATTCCTTGGAGGGATACAAGTGGGAACAGCCATCAGAGGGTTCTTACTGACCAAGCCCAAGGGCACTGGGAGAGGCCAACACTGCTCCCCTGCTCCTTGGGGAACAGAGAGCCAGAAGGGATGGTGTTGGAAGGGCTGAGTACAGAGCAGGGTGGTAACTCACAGTTCATGTTTTGTTCTGAAGCTCTCATTTCTCATTCAGATCAGCTCTCTGGTAATGAGAATGCGAGGAGGTAAAGCACAATTGCTGCTATGAAATGGCAAAACTTTATGAAGTCAGAATGAATGGCAGAATTTTTATGTCTGCACTTTAATTTTATAGCTGAAACATTGATGTCCTTGGAAGACATGGCAATTTGTCATTCTGTTGTCTATAACAGACTTCACTGCAGCATTTTCCCCTCCCTGTACAGTTAACAAGAACAAAACTTGAGGAAGAGGAAGAGCACAGTACAAATATTCCTTAGTGTTTTGGAATGGAGTAGAAGATTAACAAATATCTAGTATTATTACTTTTCACCTCCTTCCCTCCATTCTGTTGCTGCAAGCAACCCCTTGCTGCTGAAAGAGTAATCTCAGGTCCTTCTTATCTGAAAATAAAGGAAACCAAAGCCTTGTTTGCAAAAGTCACACAAAGGCACCAATTTGTTGAGGTATGGTCTGTGTCAATGTGTGGAGCTTGGGATGTAGCTGTTCTGGCTTATCTTAAACAACCTTCCATGTAGTGCACTATGCTGAAGGATATTTTTCATGCAGGATGGTGGCAGAAAGTACAGGAGAACTGGGTAAAAATTTTAGTGTGTGCACCTCTGAAACAGAGGCATTCCTGCTCTAAAGAGTTCCAGGGAGAAAGAGTCTCTTGGAGGAAGTCACAGGCTTGGACCTGCCATAGGAATGAGCACATGCCTGAGAGGATTTTTAAGGTGCTTTTATAGAGAATGCCCAAGTGAAACAGTGATGAATTTGTCATTAATCCCCCTGTGAGTTTATGTGGAGACAAATCCAGATTCAGGTTGCTCTTTGGACAGCAGAAGGAAGTCAGGTGAGGAAATCCTGAACAGAAGAAGAGGATTCTGGGGAAGCTGTCACAAGCTGTGCTTGGAGAGAGAGAGCAGTTTTCTTGCTTGGTAGGAACTGAGCAGGAACCACTGAGCGGAAACCCTTTTCGGGGGTGAGAAGTGGAAACCTTAAGTTTGGTGGAGGGAGTTGAGGAGGTGTTTGCAGCCTGAGCAGCTTTAGCAGTTGGCCAGTGGCACAAGAGAGACTGTGGCACTGCAGGGACAGACAGCCTGCTCCATGCAGCACGGACCACCTCACTCTGGGGGTACCTTGCAGGGCTGCTGTTGTTGCCACTGGGTTGTTGCTGCTGCTGTTTTCCCCTTACAAGAATGTTTCCCCACATGCTGCTGCTGTAGGTCTTTCTTTAGTGCATTTTGTAAACAGTTTGCAGATTTGGGGCCTTTAGCATAAAACATACACAAGTACAGATCCCTTGGCCCCGCAGTTGTGAGGCTGCATTGTATTTTATAAACTGCCTGTGTGAGATAAAGCTGCAGTTCATGGCAAAAGGCAAGCTCCCAGGCCTCAGGAAAACCCCGCTCCAATGCACTCATCAGATATTTCAGGTTTATGCCTGTTTCCTTCCCAAAAGTAGATTCTACTATTTTAGGGGGGCAATGAAACTTCCAGCTGCTTAGAGACAGTTGTTTCAGAATGGCCTGAGGTCTGTCCCAAGAGATCATTCAGGAGCAGCTAGCCTGCACGCCTCTGAGTGGTGGCTGCTGGAAACCAAAGCTGATAGAAAGCTGTGCTAAGCATGCCCAAAATGTTATCAGCTGTGGCCATGACTAAAATAATTGCTCAGCTGTAAGCAAACCACACCTGAGCAGCCAATGGATTAACTCTGCCACCAGCAGCTTGGCAGGGAAGGGTGAGAGTAGAAGGAGCACAGCTCAGGCACACAGGTAGCATCGTATTTCTTGGTGCTGTTCCCTCTGGGAAGCAGAGTTCACTTGATATCTGACTCTGGAGAGAGTTCCCATTTCTCCAGAACAGCCAAGGAGGTACTGAGACATTGGGTTTCCTCTCAGAAGAAAACATTATGGGGCAAATATTTTTTTTCATCCTCAGTAGGTTCTGTCTTCAGTGGCTCTGACTCAGGGATCAGGATGGGAAACTTGTTTTTCCTTCCCAGAATTTGATTTTTCACTGGAGCGCTCAGAAGTCCCTGAGGAGCCTTGCTTCAGTGGGTGACTGAACCCTTGTCATGATCCATCATTGATATGCCCACGTGAAAATGCTCCAGCAGGTCCCGAGGGTCTTGTTCAGTGCAGTTCAGTGAAATTTGCACTGGTCTCCAGGTGAACAGAAGGTGACATCAAAATGTGTCACAACAGCAGCACGAAGATGAGCGTGAGAAATGGAGCAAGGAAAATAGGAAGTAAGATTTAAGGAGGAAGGAAACTAGAATGAAGGAAAAAAGGAAGAACAAATCACAAGCAAGGGAAGACATTAATGAAGTAGTCTAGGAGCAGTCTGGCCAGCGTTTGGGATTTAGAGGAAAGGACTGGTCTAATTATTATTGAAGGCTGTTCTTCCTCCATTTCACCTGAAGAGCTGATTACAAACTGTATTCTCCATTCCTGTTAATTAATTCACCTATTTGGATGTATTTGTAGCAATTGATAAGCAGACACTCTCTATTTTTATGAGTGGAAGAGGATTTAACGTTCAGCAATCACCACATGTCTGAATGCTTAATTTCTGCTCTGACAGCCTTACCAAAAAAAATGGTTTAACAAATTCCAGCTCAACATTTTGTAATAAAAGACTGGAGAAAATAGACACAATAGAGCGTGTTTCTCTTCCATGGGGAATGTTTACTTATTTGAAACTTGTTCCAAGAGCCAGTGTTGAGTTATTTAGTGATCCACAGCATCTCCATGGTTCCTTGAAGAGGTGTAATTCTGGTAATTCATGCTCAGATTTTCTTCTAGAAAAAGATTTCTGGTTTAGCTAAATTTTCACCTGGGCCTAAATGTAAGTCTTTTATGCAGGCAGCTGTACTCCAGTGTTCCTGGCTCAAATGAAGCCTTTTCTGTTGTTCCATAATGAACAGGAGAAAGCTGACCTGGTTTTAGTTTGGAGATGTTTGAGGAGTACACAGTAGTACTGAAAAAAAATCAAGTGGTTTTCTGATTTTTTTTTTCTTTTAAAAATAATAGTAAAACAACAAAACAAAGTTTTATTATATGTTTCCTATTATGTAAAATTCTTCTAGACAGGGATAATTTTTTTACTTTTTTTCCTGACTGCCCCCTGCTCCCAATTTTCCATGCACTCTAGTCCAATGTGAATGCAGTTCTTTCCAGAGCAGCACAGGATTTGGAAGAAGGTGTCCTCACATCGAACAGGTTAATGAAATTTTATTTCTTACCTGGTCCTCTTTCTAAGCTGACTGCACAGAAAATCATCCAGATAAGCCTTGCTTGGGTTTGTCTTCAGAATTTAAGGGCTGTGAGACACGGAGGGGGATGGTGTCCAGCTGCTCTCATCTGGGAGGTGCTCCTGTTGATCCTGGACTGATCCTGCTGATCCTGACACTTTCAGATCCTGGATGGTTTTACAGAACCACCACAGTAATTCTTCCTAAAACTAGAAGGAAAGAAAAAAGCATTTAAGTCTTCACCTCCCATTACTACTTCAGCATGACAGAGAACCAAGGAAAACCAAAGCCTGAACTCCCTTCAGGCAATGGTAGAAAAGGCTTAATTGTTTTGTTTTGTTAAAGCACCAAATACCCGTTTCCACATGGGTGTGAGCTCTTTGAGACAAGATTAACTCTAACAAGGACAGAAATCGGTGATTTCTGGACTGGTGCACATTATCAAGTAGAAAGTAACTAAAAAGAACACAGCCTTGTGCTGGTACTTGCTATTCCAACAGCAGCACAGGCCTGTGAGTCACAAACCACCGGTACAAAAAATCCCACAAGCTGCTCTCACAAAGTGCAGCCTGTGCCCTTTGGGTCACTTCCAGCCTTTTTTGGCTCCAAAGCTGTTGCTGAGGTCTTTCTAAGTTAGGACTGGGAAAATATTACTGACAGGGGAGTATTTTTGAGGCTCCAGACAGGAGCAAGAACACCTAAAAGGGCAGTCAGCTCCAGGGAAAAGTGGGCTGAAAATACATCTACCTGATACTGCTGGACAATCTTCTTTCCAAGTACTGTGGGACAGAAAGGCAGGGTGAGGGTGAGGAGCACAAGAAATTCTTGATGGTTATGAAGACTTTATCAAGCCTGAAAGAGAACTTTTGGACAAAATAGAGTTTTGCCTGCTGAAAGATGAAGAAAAACTGAAAGAACAACATCTGCAGCAAGTACAGATTTGGTGATTTGGTGCTAAAGTCAGGTCTTGTTTGAGTCAGTGAGATTTCCTTTAGAATGAGAATAGTCAAAGATGAAAAAGGTGTCAAGGACTAGATCAAGAAATGTAGTGATAACAAGAAAATACATTACTAGTATATTACTAAAATATGCAAAGCTCAGACAGATTCATCTGTTGTGGCTGGATACCTACAAAGAAGCACTGTTGAATTATTTAACTCCTAATGGACCAAGGGCAATAATAAAAGGATCTTGAGAGTCAAATCTACAGCTTTTGGGGGAAGGTAAAAATCCATAAATGAGGAAGAAAGAAAAATCATGCTGATTTTCTGGGTTAGAAGGGTTTTCTGACAGAGAGGGGCACTTTGCTATTGTGATGTCTGGGAGAGCAGCATTTCTCTGACAGTATTTCTGATGCCTCCACTCTCCATGGTCTAGGAAAGCAAAAGCTGAAAGCCATAAAACCCTCACATTCTGGCTGAGACTGCACTGACCTCTGCAGATGTTAAACCAACACCTTGATCTCTCTGCTCTTTCTCAGAAATGCAAATAGTTCACTTTGCCCTGGAGAAAAAGGGCATTACATTAAATGCCAGAAATCTGTTTTAAAAATGGAAAAGAGGGGGCAAAAGGGAAAATGGATTTAGAGAGAGTTTCAAGTTTGAGTGTGAAGGAAAGCAAAGGTTTTCAGTGTAGTTGTGTGCAGCAAACTCCAGCAGGCATTCAATTGCTGCAGTCCCCTTCCTGCCCACACACACAGAGGTGGATGTGGCCATACAAGAATTGGGAAAAAAGCACCTCCTGGCAGCTCCCCCAGCTCAGTTCACAGCCTGGTGCCTTTGAACTGGAGTGTCCCAGGGAGCTGGCAGGGCACTGCCATGGGCACCCGTCCCTCTCCTGCCTCTGGCACAGGCGACACCACCAGTGTAGACCACGGCACTGGACGTGAGGGCAGGAGCCCTTGCACTGCTGGAAGTGCATCCTCCAAACTCCCTGCAAGCAGTCTTGAGGCCTAAAAGAGGATTTGAGCGGGAGAACCTTCCTGGCAGACCAGCTGCTGGCTGTGTGCCTGGCTGCCACGGCTCCTCGTTTAGCAGCGCGATTCCCTCCATCCCCCCAGAGAAGTGTTCTTGTACTTGCTGAAGGGTGAGGCAGTGACACAAATGTGACGGAGAGAGGATGGCTGTTTCCTGCGAGAGAAAAGTGTTGAAGTCTTGCCCAGTAACAGAGCTGCCTTGAGAGATGCCCGTTGTTACCCACCCGGGGCAGCAATGGGAAGGATGCTTCACCAGGAAACGCCACCATCCTGCCATCGTCCAGCTGAGGCAAAGGCCTGTTAAACTCAGGCTGTTGAGTTCCAGCTTCTTCATCTGCAGAAACTGAATCTGGCTTTCTAACTACTCTCAGTCAGGGCTGGTGGCAGTAATGCATCCTATTACCCATTCTGCGCCATTGCACCCTAAATATCTAATTCTGCAAGTGTTTAGGAATGTAAAAGTTATTAAGAAGATGAATGGGGCAGCACACTCCCTGTGACTAATTCCCATTCAAATGTGCAGTATTGTGGCTAATAAGAATGCTGAGAAACTAGATCTAATTCTCTTATGAATGCACAGTTTTCCTGTAAATACAGATATTTCAAGGAGGGTGATTGCCTCTCGGGGAATAATGGGCTTGTGAATAAAGTGACTGTTCCATTATTGCTGCACTTGGCAGATCAGAAGATCATATGCACTGAGAAGGGGAAAAACAACTGAATGGATGTGTCAGAAGCATGACTTAGTCAGCAACAGGAGTGATCGGCACAGAGCTGGAGACTTTGTCATGTTGAACTACAAAGTGACTCTTAGAAAAGACAAAAAAAAAAAGGTCTCAATGCAGAACAGAGTTTTTCTTTACTGTGACTATTTGCAATGGATATTGGATTCAAAACCCAGCATAACTGAAAATACAAAAATCAGAGTGGCCATCTGCAGTGTTCAGATTATAACAGTGTGATTCAATTCAGAACTCAGAGGAAGCTGTACAGAACCTCTGTCATCAGATAGGACTGTCAGGCAGGACCATCAAGGTTCCAAAGAACAGGCAAAGTTATTAGATTGTGTCCAGAATTCATGCAAAATCAAAATAAACTTTTGTTCCTCTGAGTGCAGAGTAGTAGTTCTGGTTTTAATTTTCTTCCAACCACAGAATCTGATCACAGCTCACTGGTGAGCTGTCTGTCAGCATGGAAAAGAGACTTTCACGTAGTGTTTTCTTTGGAGAGATTCTTCAGAAGATTTGTTTTTTCCTGTGTATGGAGTAATAGGAGACTTGAGATGGAGTTGTGCTGACAGCATTCCCCATGGCAGGACCAGAGCATGGCTGGTTCCTGTACAAAATTCAAATGACAAAGCAATTGTCTGTTCAACTGACAAAACACTTATCAGAAGCACCTCGGTGAACCTGCAATGGCTTTTGCATGCAAGGGCTCTGAAATAGTGACGTTTCCTTGGAGGATTTCACAGGTTATTGGCAAAATGTGCAACTAAATATTAGTTTATACATAACTGTGTTGCCAAATGCTTCCTTGGGCTGCCAGCTTTACTTAGCAGAAATTTTCCTCTAAGAGCTTACTGTGTAGAATTACTTGTACCAGCTTGCCTCTTTGTTCTAAAAATCTGGGGGAAAAAAAGGGGCAAAATGGAGCAGTCTTCCTTTGAAGAGTCAATGCATATAATGGCCAGAGGTAATTTCACTACTTTTTAGCAGAGGAGCATAAGATTCCCTATAAAATAAAACAATGTTTGGATTGCTGCAATAGCTGCAGGTACAGGTACCCAATTATATGTTGTGACAATCAGGCACTGGGATGTACACAGAGCAAATATTTCTCTATCCCAACATTACATTACATTTTTTAATAATCTCAAGTAGTAAAAAAAATACAAAATAGAGTTTTGCCTGCTGAAAGATGAAGAAAAACTGAAAGAACAACATCTGCAGCAAGTACAGATTTGGTGATTTGGTGCTAAAGTCAGGTCTTGTTTGAGTCAGTGAGATTTCCTTTAGAATGAGAATAGTCAAAGATGAAAAAGGTGTCAAGGACTAGATCAAGAAATGTAGTGATAACAAGAAAATACATTACTAGTATATTACTAAAATATGCAAAGCTCAGACAGATTCATCTGTTGTGGCTGGATACCTACAAAGAAGCACTGTTGAATTATTTAACTCCTAATGGACCAAGGGCAATAATAAAAGGATCTTGAGAGTCAAATCTACAGCTTTTGGGGGAAGGTAAAAATCCATAAATGAGGAAGAAAGCCCTGATCCACAGAGACAGCTGCAAGCAGTATTTTGTGGTTTAGAAAATGTTTACTTATTGCCTATACAGAAATATTGCCAGGCCCAGATTCTCAGCACATGGCATCCCTCAGAGAAGTAAAACTCACTCAGACCTGGTGAAATTCTTCTTGATGGAAGAGAGCAGGGCAAAAGCCCCACCACAAAAGGCTCTTCTGTCCTGGTGTATGAGGATGGCAACATTCAAGATCTGAGGAAAAGAGGTTGTCTCACGTGGACAGTGTCAAATCAGTGATAAGAGAACATTCACTGGACTTGTAAAGGAGAACCAATAGGTAAGCACATTTTCATTTAGGATAAATAATAAGCAATTCTATTACATTAGAAATAAATTTAAAAGAATAGTTCACACAACTTTCCTATTTTTACGCACTAGTTTCTACTGAAATGTTTGAATGAAAATTTTACTGCACCTATTGCAAAATAATGTGCTTACATATATGTACATACAGGAGGTAAAGTTTTATTAAGAGCTGCTTAAGCAATGCCGTAATTTTACATGGATTTTAAGAACTATATGCACATTAAGATAAAAACCTGTGTGATAAAATTATTAGTTTATTACTATAATTATGCAAAATTTATAACTTATAGTAATATTATAGCTAAGTATTTGTAGTTAACCATAATGCAGTCCTTTTTTAATACAGACGCTTATTTTAAGCAGTATATTAAGTGCTGTAGCCTTTGTAAAATTGTCAGTTCCCCATAAATTGAGTAGGACTCTGTGTCCTTTCCAAGTCCTGTGACTGCCAGACATCTGAGCTCTGGGTGTCTTTCTCCTCACACCTTGCTCAGGGATCTGTTGAATGCAGGAGGCTTAAGAAAGCTTGAGGAACTTTTTTTTTCAGTCCTGTAGGGCTGTCCTGGCTCTAGCTGTTGGAAAAGGCACATCCCAAACCTCTGCCTCCTCCCTCAGAGGAGCAAGGGACATGATCCAGAGGGATGGCACTCGTCGTTTCTGCACAGTGGGATGTTGGACATAATTCCCAGGGAACCTGAAGAACTCCTCCTGCTTTTTCTCCCAAACTCATTTTTCTTCCCAGAGTGGATTGAGCTGATCAGTGCAGAGACATCCCCGTGCTCAGGGGGTGGGATGCAGCAGTTTGGGAAGGGAGCACCCTGCCTGCCCCAGCCTGCTGGGATCAGGGGCGGCTCGGTAGGAAGAGAGGGCAAAACCTGCGGAGCTCACGTGGATTTTATGTCTTTCTGTCATGGTGAGGTCTGGGGGGACACAGAGTGCTGCCCGTCCAGCCCTTTTGAGACAAGAGTCTTTCAGGGCCAAAACACCACAGCTCCCTGCTTGTCACCAGCTTCTTGATTTGGCGGATAACGATGGTGCTCACCAAGAGACAGGAACGTTGAAACCCAAATTTAATCCAAATGCTTCGGTCCACTGCAGGGATTGTAGGGGAGGGACAATGGGGGAAGTTGCAGGGTTTGCCTGGCTCTGCAGAAGTCTCATTTGACCGTGGTTATTTATCACCTCAGCACCTGTCACCGTCTGAGTATCTGGAAACTGTTTCCTCTCTCTGGTCTTGTGGAATGTTTGCACGTACACTCCAAGTGTGAAGAGCCAGTTGGAGACTTTGCTGGCTCCATTGGTTGTACCCATATAGATATATTTTGAGGAAAAAAAAAAAATGGGACCATTGATTATCTTTCTTTTCTTTTTTTTTTGCATTCTTTTCCTTTAAGGTATTTTTGATTATGTTGATGTGGTATAATTTGGTAGTACATCCTTGTCTTAGCATTTATTAGTCTGCGTTTGCTAATATGCATTTTTGTGTATATGAAGTATAACAAGTGACAGATTGGTGACTGCTCTATGCAATTGTTTTTCTGGATTCTGCTCTTCGGCAAGCTGACAGCAGGGATTTATGTTTGGGCTCCAGAGCTGAGCAAACATTTGCAATGCAATTTTACATCAAAATGTCTCCAAAATGCAACATAGCAGCTTGAAAAAAAAAAGAAAAACACAAAACCACGAGAAAACCACACAAGACCAACAATTTTCCCCTTTTGAACTGACAGAAAAGATACTTTAAAGAATGATAAAATCAAGGGTGTGGGAAGGTCCATGAGGAAACCTCCAGCCTGAGCTGTCTCTCAGAGGAGCCTCAACCAGATGAAGTTTCCCGGAGATGTCTCCAGTTGAGTTTTGAGTGTCCCTGAGGGTGTGGGTGCCAAAGCCTCTCTCTGAGCACCTGTTACCCTGTGTGACTTCTCCCACCATAACTTATTTGGTTTTGTATCTTCAGATGCCATTTCCTGTGCACCCACTTGCTCCTGCTGCCTCTTTTACTGAGAGCAGGGAGTGTTACAAAGTCTGAAGATAAAAGATAGTGGGTCTTTTGTGGTTTACCCAGTGCCGAAAGAATTGTCTGATATCTTGTTCTCAGATAAAAATGTCCCAACTAACTGTTTTTTGCTTTGCTTTTTATTGGTGAATAGCTTTTCTCTGGAAGTAAATGGATTAATTATAGAATAGTAAATATTATATGGATAAGAAAACAGTGCATATGAAGCCAAATAGGCTGAGGACCAGTTAATGTAACCCATAAAATTAATGCAAGCCAAAAAATTAATATAATTCTATGTGCCTCTTTGAGGTTATTCACTAAAGACTAAAATACTACATAGTTCACCAGTCTTCTGATTAAATTCCTTTAAATAAATAAGACTGTAATATTCCTTGTAATGCCACCTGAAATTATCCAGAGACAGTAAAATCAATAACTCAACTAACTGTCTATCTCCAATCCTATCTGCATACTCTGACTAAGTTATTGTCATTGCCTAGCTGAGCTGTATTTAAGGAATGTCCTGCTAATTAACATTTATTCAGAGAAATGGAGGAGAAAGTGCCAGGATTTGATTTGCAGGTGCTGATGACACATTGTTCCTGAAACTGGTTCCCCTGTTTCTGAAAGAAAGGGCAAAAAGTCCCACCATATCTTGGAGAACAGAGATTTTTTTTCATTAAAAAATGAAAAAAATTCTTTCATTTATAAATTTACACATTATGCAGTCTTGATTTGGTTTTAAGGGAAAACCTGAAACACACTGACAATAACTACTTTTATTTTTACTGGTCTAGCCAAAAAAGAAGGCAGCAGAATATAGGAAATATCTGTACAGCTTTGCTAAGATATGTATCTGTGATCCAGTGACTAATGTCAACATTCTGAATGAAAATTTTAAGCTTGTACTGGCTATTGATAAAGTCTTAAAATTCCTAATGTATTGTTAAAATATTTTGCAGCATGTGGTGGAGGAGCAAAATCTGACTGTGAAAAGATTTTGAAGAATCAACAGATAAACTACCTTGTAAATACACCTTTGAGGGCAGAATTTTCAGGTTATTCATGAACCCTGGCCTTAGAGAGAGCCCCAGTAAGAACCTGCCTCTAGGAATGAAGCCAAATGCACTCAAAATGACATCAAGGATTTTCAGACACCTTCACAAAACTCTGCTGCAGAGAAAGCAAGCAAAGGAGCAAGTGGCTTTTCAGAGTCATGTTTCAAACACCTGGATGAAGGAACAAAACCACAGCTGGGTGGTTCAAGGTCCCAGACCTTCCCCAACAAAGCAGGCCAGGATAATTTTAACTAAAAGTGCTCTTCCTGCAATCTTTTATTCTCATCACCACTTTATTGGAGACTCACCACTGTGATGCCTGTAGTCACTGTCAGAACGAGGAAGCACTGAGGAATTTTGGAGTTTTCCAGCACAGTCAGCTGGCCTTGAGGAAGCAGGAGAGATGACAGGTATTTCTCCTGGGTCACCTGGATAGATCCATTCTGCCAAGGAAAATAGGAGCTAGCAAATTGCTGCCTTGCGTTCAGCCCTGCCATTTCAATATTTGGGTTAAAAGGCTTCAACCAACGTTCGGGTGTATCTGCACCTCTGCCAAGCGGCAGTCAGAGTAAAACCAGATGTTTTACTGTTTGTACTCCCAGCTGGACTGAACGTCCTCTTCAGGCACAGATGTAAATACACAGGACACCCCTGTGCTGACTGAGAGCAGCAGAAGGGAAATTACTGCCCTCTGGAAGTACTGGAAAAGTAACCAAAGCTGCTCCCTCTTTATTGCTCTCTTCTGGGATCTGGGTAGTATTAAGGCAGGCTTTGCTAATTAAATTACCTGAGGTCATGTGTTTATTGTCCTCCATTAACAGATAACGATGCTGGTGATGGTTTAAGCTCCAGCTCCTGCACTGGGACACAGAGGCTGCTCAGCTGCCAGAAGGGTCCGGGTGTGATGCAGGAAGCTCCTCTCATCTTCCCTAGGCAGTTGGTGAGGGAACTTCACATTGCATGATTTCGCCCACAAGAAGATCTAAACAGGGAGAAAAAATGTCAATTTTGGGTTTTCTCCATCAGTTTTGTGATAAGGCAAGACAATAAACTCTAATGAGTAGTAAACCAACAATTTCAGGAGCTCATTTGCCTGTGTGGGAGAGCTTAGAGCATCATCATTGGTAACCCTGTTCCCTGGATTTCCAAATTCAAGGTAGGATTCCCATACTGACAGCAGCCTCCACCAAAGGACCCCTGCCAGCACTGGTTTGTGGGGTCAGAGTGGCTCTTGGTCAGGTGTCAGTCAGGGTAAAAATAGGAGAAATAGCTCTTTATTTGCCATGCAGAGACTCTTTACTGTATCTGCAGCCTTCCTTGTGGTACACGACCTTGTAAATTTTGGTGTTAGTTACGTAGCTTATCAAAACCAGTAATTGACAAGAAATAAAATGCAATCTACTGCTGATCTATGGTACTAATATAAACTATTATAATGTTCAGGAGAACATATTTTAACTCCTCAGTCATTGCATCATTTCATATCCAATGATCAATTTCATATGTTCTGCCTTTTCAGAAAGGCTTTATAACAGGTGCATTTATCACGAATCACATTTTTATATCATTAATCAGCAAATGAAAGCAATTGTCTTTAGTAAACCCATCCAACCTTGGAGAATGGAATCAGATAAAAATTAACAACTCTCAACATAATTGTCCTCTCTCAGTCCTTCTTGCCTACGCATAATTAATGTGGTTGAATATTTAACAATACTGAGGACAACAAATATTTAACTCCATCCTCAGCAGATTTGCCTTTTTTCACTCTTTTGGATTTTCCTCAGTCTGGAGGCTTTCAGTTTTCCTGGTGCCAGATGTTAAATCTTGATCATTAGCTATTTTTAATTCACTTGCATTTTTTAACCTATTGCTTCCTTTTAAAGCTATTGCTACCTTTTTATCAGTGGTTAAATGGAATATCCTCCACAGCCTCCCAGGGTTTGTGTCTCTGATTGTGTCTCATTTTCCTTGCATCCCTTCATCATTTTTAGGGACTAGCTGAAAATCAGAATGAACCTTCTTCCGTGCTAGTTGCAGGTCCAGCAATTTCTATCCCTGTTTCTAAGCTCAGCTCTCTTCCTCTCAGTGAGTTTGAATTATTTCAGCAAAATTTTAAAATATAAAGCACAGGCTCAGCTCTAAGTCAACAGATAATACAATAGCACATTTACTTGCTTAATTCCCTTTCCACACAGAGGATATCCTTCACTCTGATGTTCTTCCTAGATGATTTGGTAATACTTGCTCTTTTGAACCCTTTGAAACATAACAGAGCTGTTTTAACTGCATTTGACCAACTGGAAATAAGTGAGCTTCTCACTACAGAATCAATGATGTGAATGTCAGTGAACCTGCTCACATTCTCTCTAAACAACAGATATTCAGCACTGAACAGATAATCTGTAAACTGAGGGTGGCCCATGCCAACATCTCATGATTTAAAGGAAAATCTGCTGAAAATTCACATTTTAGTTGAGTTCTGCGAGGTCATGCACAGTTGTGGGGCCAGAGGGCTTCTAAACATTTGGCAAATAACAGCAGTTTTTTCAAGCATTTAAATGTCTTTTCAGTCTACAGCATGGATATAAAAAGCCACAGCTAGCAACAAGACTTTAACGTGAGTGTCAGTCATTCAGTCAGGACAAAAGGAAAATATTCCTAGCGTGTGCAAGGTGAAATAATAACTTTTCACACATGCCATAAAACAAAAATGAGCCTGTCCCAAAGCGTCACAGCACCCTGGCCACGGAGAGGCGGTGGATCTCTGTGGAAGGGAGCTCTTGGGAGCAGCTTTCCTCTTGTCCTCATCTCGTGTTTCTCTTCAGAGAGTCCAAGGCAGCTGTTCTTCCTCTGGGAACTGAAAGGAGAGAGCCCGGAGGTGTCTGTAACGGGGAGGTTTTTGCACGTCATTGCGACTGAACTGCAGAAAAGTGGTGGAACTGTCTTCTGCTGAAGTTCTGTGACGCTGTGTCAACACTCTGGATGCCTCAAGAGAGACAACAAATGTGTGCATTTACTTACGGTCTCTGTCCACTGCTCTGGGAGGAATTTACAGTCACTGCAAGAAACAGAGAAACTGCAAAAAGAGTCACAGGTTTTTCCTGTCTTTTAGGTACTGGAGAAGTGAGAGTGATCACCTGCCACAAGCATTAACACCCACTGCAGGATTACTTCATGAAAGATTTATACTGGTTTATGTTAAACAACTGCTTAGTGCAAACCTTTATACTACACACTGGGACTTTTTCCAAAGTGTATGCTGGAGAGCTCTGAATCCACATATGGTTTTACCCCCTTCAGCGTTTTCTCCCTCATTTCTAGACTTGCTACCTGAAGGGTGTGAAAATCTTTCTTTTCCTTAATTTTATTAACAGAAAAATGGCTGACTAAAGAGCATAGTGAGTGGAACACTTCAGAATTCATTGTGAATTTTTGCCTGCTTTGGAGATTAATTACATTGCAGAGAGCCAGGAGATGAGGATATCTCTTCTGCAAATTGAATCTTAGTAATGTATAACTGAACAGCTTTTTTTATAAATGAGGGATAGTTATAATCATCCCTAAAACACCTTCAGCTATATCATTAGCCAGATTTTTCTGCTTTCTTAGTAGGAAAAAGCTCCACTCCTGAAATTACTGTCATGACTTTGTGCTATTCCAGGTCACAGTGCCAGCAAATTCTGTGTACTGACTGCTCAGTCCAAAGGGACCCTCATGCTTCACCAGCACCCTCAGCAGTGTAGCCATCATCCCAGGGTTAAGGTTTTAATTTCATTTTATGCAGTTAACCAGAACTTTCCCTCAAAAAGCATTAGGGAACGTGTGCCCCTGAGGCATTTCAAGGAGTCATAGATGAAAGAGTCGGCACAAGCATCAAACCGCTTGTTCATATCTGGTTACACAGTTTGTTGTTTGCCCTGAAGAGATGGAATAATCTGTATTCTTCAGCTGGGAGGGATCCTTCTGCTTTCCTAGCAGGCATGCAGGGCAGGTTGTCAGCCTAACCACAGCACGCCGAGTCCCGGGAGATGCTTGTTCTGTGCTGCACTCTAAAGATCTGCACAGTGACAGGTAAAAAAAAACCCAAAGCAACAAATAATTACTTATTAACAGATTCCATTGTCTAAAGAGCTGCCAAACTTCTGCAACCCAGTCTCCACGCAGCTGCTTCCTCCAGAAAACCTTGTAGAACATCGTTTTTCAAATGTCCTTAGACTTGTCAACATCTCTTAAAAGAATAAATTAAAGGACTCTGTTTTTACCTCAGTGACACCATTGGGATGCCACTATATGAAATGTTACCAGAAAAGGGGAAAATAACGTATTTTTAAACAGAAAGATTTGCACACTAAAGAATATTTTCAGCATTTCAATGCTTTAGAGGTTGTGCAATCCCTTATATAGGGCTTGTCAAAATAAATTTGTTCCTGCAGATAAATAGTGATGAATATATTCTACTGGGCATTAGTGAGATTCGGTGTGCAGGGATTTTATCCCTAATTCCTTCTAAGCAAATCAGCACAACAGCCTGATATTACTGTGCAAGCTCATAAATCTTGCAATTCATTACCACTGAATCTCAGTAGTGTTCCATTAAAATACTCCAGATGACGTAAAACATACTGGGATCTCATTTGTTGAATTAGGCATCGTTATTCCTTTCTTTTGGATTTTTTTTAGTTGATTGATTTAGTTTAGGTTTTTTGATGGGATTTGAGGAGTTTTTTGTTGCTTGGTTGCTTGGGTTTTTTTCCCCTACTGCTGCTATGCTTTAAAAGTGGCATATTTATGATGGAGATTAAGATATGCCCATGTTTAAATCCATATCTTTTGGGGGACTTAATAAATGCTTGCGATTCTTATGATTGATCAAATGTGCTCTGCTCGGTTTTATAATATTGTAATTTTGGACACTTTTTACAGTATCAGTATATTTCTCTCTAACCTCAGCTTTGACTGAGGAGTCAGAGTTTTGGGTTTTTTTCCAGAAAAAGTCAACAGTATGTGATTTGGGCAGCAATTAAATACACCTATCAGTACAGTTCTTTATTAGCCCTGAAATGGGGCGATCAAGCAGGATTTCAATCACTCCCTTCCTCTCCAGGCAGAGTCTCCAGGGCACCGGATTGACACCAGTGCAGCTCCTTGAGAGAGGAGCCTGCTCACACCCTGTTGAAATTGCTTTGAAACCATAAGTTGTCACTCCATAGGAGTGATGCCTTCACCAGACGCGCTCCCTGCGATTTTGGGCATTTTTGGGAGAGCCTACTTGAGTTTACCAGGCAGACGAGCTGCACGTTGCACAGGCACCCCACCACGTCCTGCACAAGCCACAGCCACCGTGCTGGGTGCTCAGGGCCCTTCCAGCGGCTGTGTGCCACCAGCTGCTTGTGGCACTCCCCCAAAAGGAACATTTGTCACAGCAACTCCACTCTGGCCGATAAATAATCAATTTTCAATTGTGTGCTTTCCTCCTCCAGGCATGATCTCCTTCACCTGGGCTGGTGTTTCCTTTCAGCGTTCCCATCTTTTTTATTTCTGAACAACTGTGAGCTTTCATCTCATTTTGAACAGAAAATGGCAACATGAGTACAGACTCCCTGACTCTTCAGCCCTCACATATCCAGCCAAGAATTTTGAGGGCTTCTTGGAGCTGCTGTGCTTGCTGTCCAGTGAGTGCAGAACAGGAATCTGAATGACCTGCCCTGCCAGACCAGGAGAGACACAGGTGTTGAACTTGCAGTTCCCACACCTGGGTGGGCTCTTCCCATCTGCCTGCAGACCAAGGCATCTCATTCCTGGCGTTTCAAATTAGCACAGGCAGCGACTGGCACAGCCTCTAAGCAGTCTGCACTGCATGCTGGAAGAGCAGGACAACAGAAAGCTAGGATTCCTTCTCTGGTTCTCTTAGCAGATAATGACTAGAAGAGACTTGCTCTTGCATAATGCCAGCCACAGGATATCACCAAGTTCAAAGTCAACATCCGAGCGAAAATGCGGTATTTCAGATGATTCACAGTATTTTTCTGTACATGGGAAAACAAAACAAATCAGAGCTCTTCAGACAGGAGCCTATTTGGATATATTTAGCTCTCAGTGATGTGATGTTGTGGTTTATTTTGCGTGTACGTATTTTTCCTCACAGTAAAACTGTGATCATCAACCTAAACTGCTTTCATTGCTGTACCCTGCACTGAGTGCAGCATTCCAGCATTATAAATAATGTCTACTTCCAAAAGAGCTGAAATTTGGAGTGAGCAAAGGTCATGCTTTGCTGTTCAATTGACCATTTTTTATACCTAACTTGGAAACTGTTGTATTTTCTCCCTCTGAATATGCAATCAGCAAACTAATTATCACTGGAATTTTATGAGAAATATGGTGATTAGGAGAGAGGAAAAGGAGACAGCAGAGCAGGTTCTAGCACCTGACTGTCAAAAGTCAAAGAGCCCACAATGATGAGAAAAGGAGGGTATTCATGCAGTTGTGACAGCTTCAGACACTCCACTTCTTCTTTTATCTGTGTTCCCAACATCAGTGTGCTGGTGAAATCATGCAAGCCACCTTCTTGGGATAGGCCAGTAGAGACAAGATGCTACTCTCAGTAAAAATGCTGTAAAAATAATTATTTTTGCAGTTTCTTTTCAGTGGCAGGAACCATGTCTCCTTTTCCCCTTGCTTGCATCTCTAATCCCACATCACTGTCTTGCTCACAGACAAAAGGAGCTCATTGTTAAACAACAGTGAATCATTTGTGGGGTTAAAGAACACTTAAAATAATTATGATAATTCACTGTAAACCAGGTAGATCTCCACAGGCATCTTCAGTTAACTTTCCACTGTTGCCTCTAAACCACCCAAGATAATCTTGTTGCCAAAAGTTTGGGGTTTGGTTTTGTTTTCAGCACTATCTAGAGCCCTCACATGCAGTATATCTGCAGCTGATAGCATGTAACATCTGCTGTCACCTTTGCCAGTGCCTAACTTCCTGCTCAGACACCGTAAATCTTTCTGACATTTCCTAAATCTTTTGGTGTAGCTAATCAACTTCCTTACAGACATTTTTTAATGGATGATTTCTCTCCAGAAAGGTATCTTTGAGATCATTTGGTGTCAAAAGTTAGTTTCTGGTACAGTGAGATAAGTTTTTGTTTGAAGAACATTTCAAAGAGAATGCAAGGTCAAATGAAGCAACAATTCTACCTTTGTTTTTGAACCTGGAGGTGTCTTTGACATTGTCCATGTAATTAATTATTTCATGAAACAGGTGTGCAGTACAGTCACATTTTCTCCCACAAGAATACATTTTCAGCTGAAGTAGGACACAGAAGGGGTGCTTCTGGACAAGCTAAGGATAGGAATAAATAAAAGAAATCATATATTGGTTTTCAGATGTGATTAGGAGCCTCTGGGGGTGGGAAGCCTTGCCTGCCACTGAGGACCCAAGTGAAGAAAGCCACGGAGCCTTGCAGAGAGACGAGGTGTGTAGCATCAGGCTGATGTTCTCCTACAATGCACATGGCATTAGTCACTCCAGAACACGGGCAAAGAGAGGTCTCATCAGGCTGGAAAACCCTAGTTACTGAGAAAATCCCAATTCCTGAAGGTGTCCCCTCTGCAGTGTGACACCAAGTGACGTGCTGCTTGCTGTAGGGCTCTGAGCTGTCAGTGAGCTCGGCCAGCCCGGGGTGGTTTCTGCCATTTTAATAATTTCAAACTGCAGAGGGCAGGACCCAGCAGGTCCATAACTAAGGAAGGGGCTGGGGTGACATTTGCTGTCAGGAACAAGGGCAGGCAGAAGGCAGTGAGGCTGGAGGGGAGGGAAAGACGGGGGAGAGGACACTCAGGCCAGATGTCCTCTCTTCTCACAGCAGTGAGCGCTGGAGCCCACGCTGGAGCCAAATGGGAAAGGAAACTTGTAGATTGGGGAATAGCTTGTATCTGAACAGCAGGATTCAACTCCGTTCAACTTCCACTGAGCAAAGTTCCTTGGAACCAGTTTCCTCAAAAGTGTCTGAATGTATTCGAGTGCCTCATCGCAGAAGTAAGGAATTTTGGAGCTTTTGGCTGTCTCTGGTGGTGATGGCCATGTCAAGGTTTACACCCCGAGGAGCATCAGTTTGTTCAGCTGGAATATTTCCAACCCACTGGATTACTTTGGTGCTTCAGCGTATGTTGGTGCCAGCTGGAAAGCAGAACAGGCTTCAAAGCCTGTTTCTGGTGAGATGTGTTGCCCACTTCAGGCTGCTCATGGCCACTGGTGTCTGTTTTCTTCTGCACATCTGGATTTAAGAACAGCCTTAATGAGAAAAGTGGAATTGGCTTGGAATTTGAAACTGTAGTCTCCTCCCCCACATGTTTAATAGCTATAAAAAATGGAAATGGAAACAGAAAGCAATGCTCTGTACATATTTTAGTCTACCTTGCCTCTCTGCTTGCCCACTTTCCAAGTATTTTTGAGGCTTTTAGAACAAAATTAGCTAAGGGAGACCTTTTTAAATAAACAAATAAAAGGAAACCTTCAGCTAGAAATTAAATCAGTGATAATTCTATAGAAATGAGCCATTTTTTTTCATTCACTGCACATGGAATTGCTACTTTTACAACATCTGCATAGACACAGGACTTCCAGATCTGCTTCAGTAAACACTTTGCTTTTTTATTTCCACTATATATGTAAGGGGATAAGTAGGTTACTATTTATGAGATTCATGAAAAACTTCGGTTTCGAAGGCTCTTTTTTATTAGATGTCTTAATCCAATTCTCTTTATTGGATTGGGAAATGAAAATAAATTCTCTGGAGCACAAATAATAAAAGGCAAAAATAAACCTGGTATACACACAACTCAAGCTAATAATAAAGAGCCAGCAGAACCAGTTTGAAAAAATGATTTGTCCCAAGCAGCCCTTCCAGGGGCCTGGAGTTCTGCCTGCTGCACAGTTGCTGCCAGAGCTGAAGGTGCTGTGGGGAAATTTCCAATCTCCTCAGTTTAATTTACTCTTTCCTGTTTGAGATTTTCTCTCCCTTGCTGAATTTTGATTCCCTTGAGATGTTCGAGAGACTTGGATCTGTCTCATTCCTGTAATGTGTCAATATTTTCATTTGTCTTTCAAGACATTCTGGTTATACATGCTCTTTGTTTCGCACAAGTTGATTTTTGCCTTCTGAGACTTCTAGTTTCCTTGTTTTAAATACAGGTGTTTATTCACAGCTATATCTTTTGGTAGAAATGATTAATGGCAAGATAATGCCTCTATTTAGGCAATTACCAGCAAGTTTTAAATATTTATAACAAATGTTGGCAGAAACTTCTGCTTTATGCATCTGGAATGGAGGAGAAAAATGTTGGCAGATCCAAAGCTCTCACCTGCAATGTATCTGAATATTACAGTGCAAATGCTTTTATTTTCTTCAAACTCTGTCTGTTATATGCAAAAAGATGGGATTGAGTGCATCCGTTTATCATTGGGCAAAAAACCCAACCAAAAAAAAAACCCAACACACATTTTTCATTTCTTTTCAACAAAATATTATAATCATGAGTCTGACCTAAAGCCTTTGCCTGGTCCCAATAGCCTCAAAGATGCTCGGAGAACTGCAGAAGGGTTTAATCCTGTCATTGAGTCAAGGTCCCTCTGAACATGTAACTGGTGTTAACCTCACTGTGAGTGAAATGCTCACGTTCCATAAGATGCTGAATCCATTCTTCAGATCTGTGATTAATATGCATCAAATTTTTATTACTGTGCCAGGTGTGAGTTATGGCTGAAATTCTTTTGGGCTATTTGTCAGGATTGTGTGAGGTAATTATAAATCATATGGTAATACTGAGCTCTGAGAGGAGAAAAATCTCAAGGATCCCTAAATGCAAACTAAGTCTCCAAACATTTAAAATATTCTCAGTGAAGTGTTCTGAAACAGAATTGAAATAGATGTTTTGGTGAAACCTTTTGTGCATGAAGAGCTTTGTTTTCCAATGGCAGCTTTTCTTATTTCTGTAATAAAGCCATTATTATTACTTATAGAACTTCAAAGAGTCAATACTGTATACAGTTATGTCCTTGTTTTCTTAATTAAGTAAATGCTGGTGAAAAGAAGCAGGGAATGAAGTGATCTCATTTTTTTGCTCTTAATACTGTTGTAAATAAAATGTGTGTAAATTCCTCAGGGAAACTCGTGTCATGTTTCAAACATAAAGGAAGAACATATCTATCAATACTAAAAAATCACATTTGACCTTAAAAAGGTGTTAGTGATGGGCTGTAGACATTTCTGTGGCAAACTTGTCATTGTGCCCAGGTTTTTATTTCCTTTTTGCTACCTTGCATGTGCCTGGGGTCATTAGGGTGGTGGCTTGGGGTGCAGAGGATCAGATGCAAGGAATGCTGCCTCTCATCTGCATGGCTCTGTGCCAGCACAGAGGCTCCAGAAGCAGCCAAAGCATCTTTCTTCTGGTATTTTGAATTTTCTCCCCCTGCCTGTGCAGCAGGGTGTCACTTGCTGCCAGATGATCTCATCAGCCGTGCTCTTTTGTAGGCATGCTTTCACTGTTCAGGCTGTGTCACTCTTAAACTTCACAGGTTTTTTTTACCTTGATGATAAGGTAATATCATTTATTTGATATCATCATTTACCTTGATGATAATTTCCCTACATTTAGCCAAGCATTATCAAGGATCCAGTAACAGAAGTCAGCTCTCTCTTACACAAATCCTACCCCTCTCTACTCTGTGACTGGTCTAAAGTTCTCCTTTTTCCTAGCAAGGGAAATTGTTTAAGGCCAAACTCTGCTCCTGTTTCCACAGTGCTCATCATCTTCCTGAACAGGCAAACTGACCCTTGCTTTCAAAGTACGTCTAGGAGTTAGGTGTTGCTGTGTGCTCATGGTCTAGAAATGTATTCTCTTGCATTTGGTTGCTGGAACAATGGGAAATCTTGTTGTTGGATGTAGCATTTGAGACAAAGTGATCACCCTTTGTTATTCTTCAAAAAAAAGGCAGAACTGTTCACAGCTCTCTCAGATAACAGTGCTTACACTCCTGATTTCACTCCTTCCACCATCCTGAAGAAATCCATCCCCTGTCTGAGGGGCGCTGCTCCTCTCTGGGCATGTCCCTTCCTTTCTGCAACAAGATCCTCCCCTGTGGCTGAGCTTCTACCCAGGCTTTGCAGCGTAAGTTCAGGTGCAGACTACAAAACTGCAGGGCAGCCTCCAGCAGGCCTGTGCGGCCCTAACAGAGCAGGACAAGACGTGTGGCTTTGTGTGCAGGCTGCTCCTCACACCAGCAGGGAAAGCTGTGCTCGACGGGGTGGCAGATTTGCACTGACAAATGAGCTTTGCTAGGGCATCCTTTCCCATTTCCCTGTAAACCCGAGTGGAAATATTCCCCTGCTGTAGAGGGAAGAGCATTCATGTTCTCATACTTTCATATGCCCTGGTTGAAGCTGGAAGGAAGATCATGGGCCTAGGAGGAGTGATTGCATTTATTATGCCAAAGGAACAGATGTTCAGGCTTTTCATGCTCACACAAAGCCACATTCCTGTAGACTGGTTGTTTCCCAAGCATGTGCTAATGAATTTAAACCATTTTTTTGTATGCACATGAGAAGAATGCACAATATTTTGTTCAGGACACAATGCAGAATAATAAGGGTATTTCTTTAAAGAGTATTATTGCTGTGAGCTTCCCTGCCACTTTCTTCTTCCTTACAGGCTTCATAGAGTGCCCATGCTGACAGGGAGCTGAATCTTATTGGGAACACAGTGTCTTGTGGAATTTCTTTCATTTTCCCTGTCTGAAAATTTAATATAAAATGATGGGTTGTGTTTGTTTGTTTTCTTTTAAATGTCATTCTTTTAGATAGTAAATTATTTTATGTAAAGAAGTATGTAAGTATGTTATATGTACCTAAATCCACTGAATTTAGACTCTAGGGTTTCAGCCACTTCCAGTAGTTTATAGATTAATTAATACTCAAATTAATTAAACTTGTCAGACCAAGTCCTTGTCAGTGCTCTACAATAAAATTCCTACTGACTACTAACATGTTCTTCAATCTCACAGTATTTCCTCAGTAGTTTCTTTATCAGGAATGATGAGAAAAGGATGCAATATAAATTTTTACTGCAATCTGACATTTGCAGTACATGAATATAATTGGTTTTTGGCATTTCTCCTTGCGTGTATTAAATATTTTCATTGAACAATGGAGTAAAACTATAATTTTGGATATAAAAAAAATTAAGGGGGGATATAAAATCCATTTCAAATTCTGAAATGTAAAAGCTAAGCTATTAATTAGAGGAAGAAAGGGGAATGATCTTCCTTAGCTTCCAGGATATCTCTAATAATAATACAGGCCTTGTGCTGAGTGACTTCATATACAGACTCAGGAATAAATCCCATTTCCGACATCCTCATCATAAATCCCTCTTCAGTTCAGCACCTGAAAACCTGCTCTGCTGTGCTTGTAATTTCCCCAGAAAGGAATAAACCGTTTATTAATGTGTGTTTTTTATAAGTGTCCAGATTAGCACTAATAAAAGATATAAAAATCTGATAACTGTGTATGCTTTTGTAACTTCCATAGGTCCTGATTTTGTCTGTGACATCCTGAGACACTGAAGTCTTAGTTTTCCACCAAATTTAGAGGGAAGCTGCCTTTCAGCTCTAACACAGATCATATCTGGTATTAGCTCATCAACTCAAAACGTTATTGTTGAAAAGTCAGTGGTGTCTGATTTGTTCCTGTCACCACGTGTTGCTGCTGGTTTGGGAAAATACAACTTTTGAGAAATAGTCTGCCTTTCCAGGAAATATCTGACCTTGTACTCCTGAGCTGCCCAAAGGAGTTTTTTTGCTGTTCAGCAAAAATGCATCTTTTAACTTTCAGTCTGGCATGGGACAGCTTACAGGACACAATAAGAAGTTCTCCAACCTCACAGGCTTTTCAGAGAGTGGCAGTTACTTCAAAATATATGTGTTTATAAGGAAAAGCTGTTCTAGGGTGGACACCTTGATATTTCATTAGCTAGTTAAAACACAACCATTGCTTAAACACAAGGTCTTCAACTCCCTTTGAAAAAACAAACATATCTAAGGCTAAATAGTCTAAGGCTGGTTCTGCTGTAGTTACAGGATCTGGAGGCATAAAGACAACAAAAACAAGACCTTATTTTCTGTTATAGTGCTTAGAATCCATCAATTTCAATATAAAGGACAGTATTATTAGTGGTACTTTACAGATTTGAACTGCTTTGTGCCACAAAAGGGGCAGGATGTGTGTTTTTGCCAGGGGCGTGTTCTTATGAGTCGGTGCATCCACCCCAAACCTGCCCAAGGGGCCAGGAGAGTTGTGATTTGTAGGAGTTTTCAGGCAAAACTCTCCCCGGGAGAGCTCTCCTTGCTCAGTGCCATGAACTGACCATCCACGGGGGTGAACTCCAACCCAAATCCTGCCGCAGCTTCTGAGGGAGCTGGGAAATAGTGAGGATTTTTAGGGAGTGTGGATATGCCACCCAGCCCGATGGTTATGACAAAATAAGAAGGAAGGGCAATAGGAGCTATAATCAGAAATTTCAGCCCATGTCCTAGTCTTGGGCCGAGTCAGGTTTCAGGACCAGTGTGGAAATATGTGATGGGAAAGACAGGTGGTACAAAGAAGTGGGAAGAGGAGGGAGAAAGAGCAAAAGGATGGGATGCACAGAGCTCTGCACTGTCAGCAATTAGTCCTCTGTGGATATGTTCTCCACCTCATGCCAAGTGAAAACAGAAAAAGAAGAACAGGCAGACACTGTTCAGTGTCTTCACCTTCCTGCCCTGCAAAGCTGTAGGCGGAACTCCACCTTCTTCCTCGTGGAAGCTCAAAGCCCTCCGAGGACTGACTGAGTGGGGAAGTTTGGTGGGGCTGGTCAGGGCACCAGAGCTGCACAGGTGTTGATCGAGGAGAGCTGCACAGGATGGAGCAGGACACCTGCCTTGCCATGGAATTTTCCACGTGATTAGTCAGAGCATGGATTCTGCCCAGCATCCAGAGAAAAAACAGACGTAACACTGCAATTTCTGTGGTAGTGGCTTCTTGGGGTGTTCAGAACCAGACAGCAAGTGATGTGAACCTGCCAGGGATGAAAACTAGTCATACCCAGGGAGACTTGCAGCCCACCATCACATTTTGGATCCACAAAACCCATGGAAGCTTGGTTCTTACGTCTGCTCAGCCATCTCCTGACTGGCTTTTATCAGTCCAGTATTAAGGTGACCTCTGCACCTTTCGTGTTCTCTCCACTCAAACCAGCAGTAATGATGACATTCTGGAACCCACCCCTAAGGAAACACCTCCAGCACCTGACTTTTCACACAGCAGCTCGTTCAGGGTGACCTGTTTGGATGAGGGGAAGGACGGAGCTTTGTCTGACCCCTGAGAGGTGGTCCCAACCAGCCAGGGTGACTGGTGCTGTGCCCCACGGCTGGGTGACACGGAGAAAATGCTCCACATGCCACGGGCATCAGACAAAAGGCTGCTGAAAGCTGACGGCCAAGCAGCCCTGTGGTGGGAGTGAGCCACCCCCCCTCACATGGACAGGGACCTCTCTGACTGCAGCCCAGTGCCCCAAAGCCAGTGGAACAAGCTTTGCAAGGACACGCGATGAGCTGCTTGCTGCAGACCCAGCATGATTCTTTCCAGGTGATTTAAAATTAATCTTAATATCACTTTCAACTTTCTCCTGTGGGGGAGAAAGAGTTGGTAGACAGGCAGCCTAATGCCTAATTGCTTTGCAATTATATTTTCCAAGGAGATGTATTAATATGTATTGCTAAATCTCATGTTCTTACTGCTATAATTAAGGGTCTGTCACGGTTTCCATTACAAAACCATAATTTTAGGGATTTATAACTATTCCCAAACCACAAAACTTTGCTTCAGGCTGCAATTTGATGTAGCAAGATCCCAAGCTAAGAACAAATTTATTGACAAAAGCTTGCAAATATACAATTTCCCTGCTTTAGATTTATTTTTCTGTGATGGAAAAAGTAATACACACTTATACATGTGTACATATCTATAAATCTGCTGGTGCATTTTTGTAATTACGGAATTCAGATGCAGGTAGTGTATTAATCCATAATAGAGTCCAAACGACCTTGGCAATTGAGATTCATTAATTCTTTTGTTTCTGAGGATAGCAGAGATTTATAAACTGGAAATATCTTATTATTTGTATGCAACCATTGTCAACATTTTTCTTTCTACAACTCCAGAAAGAAAATTTAAGTTCTCTCCCAGGCACATCACTCTGAAGGTACTGCAGGTCTGCAGCTCTCCGGGCACATAATCCCACAAACCTTGGATCAAAATTTCTTTCTCTGGGTTTCAGTCGAGAGCATATAGAAGCTAAAGTGGGTTTTCTCTTTGTCTCTCACAGAGCGATGATTTTTTTCTCTTCTCTTTCTAGAATTCACTAGTTCCCCCAAGCAAGTGGCAGAAGTTGCAAGATTAGTGCCCTTGGATTAAATCTTGCTGCCAAAGGCTGGTGCTGCTTCTTCCTCTGGGGTGCTGCTGGTTTTCAGTTTGTCTACTCATTCATGTTGATTAAAAAAGACCATCTTTGAAGCTCCCTGGCAGAGTCTTTATCTGCTCTGCATATGCAATCTGCATGTCCCCACTCTTTCTTTCTTTCCTTTCTTTCTTTCTTTTTTCTTTTTTTTCTTTCTCTTTCTTTCTCTCTTTCTTTCTCTTTTTTCTTTCTTTCTTCCTTTCTTTTCTTTCTCTTTCTTTCTTTCTCTCTTTCTTTCTCTTTTTTCTTTCTTTCTTTCTTTCTTCCTTTCTTTTCTTTCTTTTCTTTCTTTTCTTTCTTTTCTTTTTCTTTCTTTTCTTTCTTTTCTTTCTTTTCTTTCTTTTCTTTCCTTCCTTCCTTCCTTCCTTCCTTCCTTCCTTCCTTCCTTCCTTCCTTCCTTCCTTCCTTCCTTCCTTCCCTCCTTCCCTCCTTCCCTCCTTCCCTCCCTCCCTCCCTCCCTCCAAAAGGTTCAAACCCCTTCAAAAACTGTTTGTTTCTAATTAATATGATGCCAATTATTGTTTTTCTTCCTTTTCTAACTAGTTATATTGACTTTTTTTCTCAGCTCACCGTTTGCTCTATGAAATTACTCAAAAAAACCCTATTAGATATGAAGATTAATTTGGGGTTATTGCCGGTCAAAATAAAAGCCAAGCTAATGTCATTAACTTGCCTTGAAAATCAATTGTGCCTGAGTCTTTCACAGGCACCATCCATGACACACTTGCACAAGTATTGATGCTTTCAACAACCAGGAATTTATCTGTGAAGAGTGATTAGCATAAAGCCACAGAATGCCTGAAATGTTGAAAATGCAGCTGGTCTTGATATACTGTCAATAACTCATTCATTCCATGAGTGGTCCTGAGTACAACTCTTGTGGATATAACCCAAACCACATGTTCTGCACGTTTGACATCTCTGCTTGAATCTGCAGACTCTTGGCTTTGACAATCCTGAAAGACACAAATTCTCACTCTCTGAATCCTGCTATCAAATACCATCCTAGAGTTGGTACAAATTCTTGATAGAGAGTCTTGTAGGCATCACTACATCACAGAATTGTTATCCCAACAGACATCTTGTTTTGCTAGGAAAAAAGAAGCCGGATCTTTATGAGCTAATGCATTTTTCACCTCTGTTGAAGACAGAGTGTCATTACTTATTTTGAGAGAAAGCTGGTGAAGTGATTGTGGAGAGAAAGGATCTACTTGATTTAGGCATCTTCAGCATTCAACTTTGCAGAGAATCAGAACATATCTATATCTATATCAATGTAGATAGAGATATACCCATAATTATTATTGTGCTCTGTGAAGAGGGGGAAAAACTAATACTGAGTTTAACACTGGCTTAATTTATTTAAGATTTGCATTAAAAATAAACCTCATTACTCTTTCTTCCATGTTCTGTACAGCATGAGCTAGTATTCATCACCACTCTTGAACTGCCAAGATGGCTAATCATCCATTTCATCACCCTTTCCAGCAGCCATGCATGATGGCACACAATGGAAATAAGCTCTTAAAACCTCCAGAGTGTTCTCTGATTAGTGGGAATTAGCGTGAATCAGGAGCTGAGAGCCAGCAAGCAGATTGAAATGCGTAACGTCTTCAAAGCGAACCTGATTATTGACTGGGAAAATGAACAAGGTAAGAGATGCCTTGGTTTACCTTGGTGATAAGACACTCCAGGCTCAGGAGGTGTCTGCTTTTGTTTTCACTCATTCCCTGGGGTGGTTGCAGTGACCTTCGGGTGTCAGTTCCCAAACCCTGTGTCAGAACTGGAGGACTGAGCTCATTCTGGAGCTCATTCAATGTCTGCAATTACAATTTTTTTCCTTCCTAAATATGTTATCACAGAGCCATTACTTCCACCTCCGATGGGCTTGGCCTTGGCCAGCGGCGAGTCCATCCTGGAGCCGACTGGAATTGGCTGTGCCAGACGCGGGGCAAGCTTCCAGCAGCTTCTCAGAGAAGCCACCCCTGTAGCCCCCCTGCTTCCAAAACCTGGCCACCCAACACAAGCCCACTACAATCCCTGGGCTGGGCTCTCTGTAGAAGAGGCGAAGTGGTCCAGGGCCAGCACAGAGGACACAGAGGAGGATTTGAACACAAACTTCAGGGTTTAGGTGGCCCCAGAGCTGGACTAAGAAGACTAGCACATTATTTTCCTCCAGAGACCAAACTGAACCACTGCATTAAGCACACACCTTTTCATCCCAAATTTCTGGTTGGGAGCAACTCCACCATCACATTTTGCTGCTCCCCTGCAGTCAGTTCCTGCAAGACATTTGTGCTCCATCAATAGGTTCAGCCCACCAAGGGACCATGAACGCTGCACTTGAATTGAAACCAGGGGCCATATCCTGCATGGGCACGTGTGTCCTGACAGAGCTGGGGCCCTCACTGGTGCTCCCCAGCCTGCTGTTCCTGTGAGAGCAGAGGGAACAGCAGGATTCCTTGCTGTGTGCTGTCCTGGCGCAGCTGCTGCTGGACGCTATGAGTTAGCCGGCCGCAGAAAATCCGGGTTCAGCCATAATGACTGATTCAAAAATAAGGAGATAGAATAACAATGACGAAACATAATAAAATACTTCCCAAAACCACACTGCCTAAGCAAGCATTTGGCAGCTGCTTTCAGTTTCTTTTTTTAAAAAAAGAGGCTTTTGTCTGGAATTAGGTGCTCCCCTGAGTTCCGAGCTGACGCTGGAAAAGCCGCCAATTGCCCAGGACAACAAGTGAGATTAAAGAAATATGTTATTTCCTTGCACTGCAGTTCCTGGGAAAAGCATGTGAGATTAAATAAATATGTTATTGCCTTTGCACTGCAGTTCCCAGAAAAAAAAGACATCGCAAGTAAATCATCAGGGCCCAGACAAATATTCAGGGAAATAAACCCCAGAGCACTGAGCTTGTAGTGTTGTCAAGTTTGGGTTTTTTCCCCAAAAACATTGTACTACACATCCAGAACGATCACACGAAGTTCTGCTGAACAGTTTTGTTTCTCTCTTTTGGCAAGACACAAAACCTGAGAGTGTGGTTGACCTGGGTGGGTTCATCCACCTCAGGTCACGGGCACACTTGCAGAGGTCGATGTATTTCCTTTTTTGTTGTTGTTATTTCTTGTTCTTATTTTGCCAATTAACAAAACAAAAGGCAAATGATATTCAGAGTGGTTTCCTTCTACTTTTCTTCCTTTTCTACTTTTCCAGGTGAGAAAGAAAACATAAAAGAACATTCATTTCCCAAACAAACCTCCTTATGTATGCTTTTGCAGTTAAGAGAAAAAAAAATCAAGGTGCAGAAAGAACAAAATACTATTTATATGGAATTAAAAAAAAAAAATTGGTGAACACGTGTGCAGTAAAACATAGATATATGCAAACATGATTTTATTTACGCAGGTCTAAGAGGCACTCTGCATTTGCCCGTGGTGATACCAAATGTCATATTGCTTTTCTTTATTGTGCCTATTTATTTTATAAAATGCCTATATGTATGCCTATACATATGCAGGGTTGGATCTGCACAGTGCTCAGTAAAGCATAAATATCTACAGGGATGCACACATGCATCTATTTTGGGTTTTATGGTATTTTAGGGTTTTTTCATGAATGATACGTTTTATTACTACTGATGGAACTGAGATCTTGTTTCAATTTTCTTACCATTTTAAGTGTCTTTTCTGTTTCCAGTTTCTGGCTCCTGTGCAGCACAAAACTGGTCTCCAGAGATTACTCTCCTTGAAACAGATGAATTCTCAGCAAGAGGAACAAAGCTATTTAATAAATTAGTCATAAAAAGATGGTTAATAGTCAGACACTATTAGACAATATGTTTGATTTGGGACACTTTTTCCATGAGATTGTCAGATTTTTTCATCAAACATTTAAATCCTGCTAAAAGAAGTGAAATATCAAGGTCAGATTTAAAACTGTTTCATTCAAAATGTAAATGCTGTTTGACCTTCCTGTGGTCTCAATTTGTATTAATGTAATTTTACTGGTTCATTTGTATTATATTTGTCTCAGGATGGAGGTGCTGAAAGCATTGGACAATCCAATGAGTGGATTATCTTCCCTTGCATCTTTTTCCCCCTTCTCTGCTCTTTTTTGTAAAGTTTGAAACTAGAAGATATGTACTAAGAGATGGTTCAAAGGCATGTTAAGGAAATTAATGTTGTGTATCTCCTACACTGAAATTAGAACTGTAGGAATCGTTTCCCTTCATAAACTCTGATGACTTGCACTCACAGCTTTGGACTCAGCCACCACCTGGTAATTGCATTTGCATGTCATATTCAGCACTGCCAAAAATCACCTACTAAGATCATTAGATGTGTGTGATCACTCCAAAATGATGGTCACCACGTCATGGATTGCGGCCTACATCTCTGAAGGTCTGCAGGGGCCAAGGCCGGTCCAGGCCACGTTTTATTTCCTCCTTTTGAATGACGGTACCACCCGTCCCTGCACCACAGAACATTAATGCCTGGTTACAGCTCTCCTTGCTGTGTGTTTAAATGGTGATGGAACATTTAAGGGGCTGTGCTTTAGGATATTTCAGAGAGGAGTGATCATTTAAATTCCCAGGCAGTGCAATCAGGGATGGGAGCATTTTGTGGGGGTGACAGGAGGCTCCAGCTGTTCTGCTCAGCGTGTCTTTTCATCAGTTTCTCTTGGTTCAGAAACAACTGATGGTTTTAGGGATGTTTCTCTAACTTTACCATGGTGTCAGAAAGCAAAATTTACAATAACCACCCAGCAAGTGATGGTGGAGCTGAGCTCCTTCATTTCCAGACCTACTCAGACTTCCTTGTTTATGTACAAGAACTTGGGTGTAAATATGGAATCCAACTCTAAATACTCTGCATTTTACTTGGGAGGTGAAATTGTTAGCCTTCGTTTTCAACTTGCTCATATTTTGAAGAAGATTTTTAAACTAAAAGTAGAAATAAAACCAGGACTAAATATACTTTTTAAACTACATGAAGGAAAGCATGATTTTTTAAAAAAATATTTTACAGCCTTAAAAGAGTGTCTGCAACGTTTCTGTTTCTTCCAGATTTTTGCTGTTTAAATACTGTCCCATCCATGCAAATGAAAGACCACCAAACAATCAACCAAATGCTGTCCTGAGACCACCAGTTTCTCAGGGCAGAATCTGAGGTAGTTATGTAGCAGAACAGTCTCCCCATGGGTACTAGCTTACAATTAACTGTTCCTACCATCATTATTCCCCAAAAGCCTGTGGTTTCAGAGGCTCTCAGCCGGTATTTGAGATCTGTCAAAGCCCATGCCCATTGCTGCACTGCAACTGTTTACCCAAGCCAGTCTGATTAAAGCTGTCATGGTTATATTTATACATTTACAGCATTCTGAAATATTTGCAATATAATTTAGGCATCTCCTGGTTGGGAAGAATGGCATGTAAGCTTTTTTATACTTTTGTATACAAACCTTGGAGAAATGTTTTTAAAACTCCATGAAGGAATTAATCCTCAGCCACTTCAGGGTGATGTGTCCTGAGTGAAAGCACTGCCAGATACTGTGCCACAAAAGCATTTCTCAGCTCTAAAAAGAAAACTTGGGGTGGTTTTCTTTTTTTTTTTTTTTTTTTAACCAAATGGGAATATAACCAGTCTTGCTAGCTTTTTTTATTTCCTTTTACTGAGCCATATCACACACCCAGCATTGTCTCCATATGCTGTTACATTTCAGGTAGGAATGAGGGGTAGTGGTGGATGAAGGATGAGATCCCTGGCAGAATGCTTAACATCTGTTCAAATAAAATCAACAGCGTCCCGAGATGCACATATACATTTATCAACTACGAAATTTGGAAACTGGCCTTGCTCCAGCTGGAGAGGCCTCATTTGGAAGACTGTTTGCAGTTCCTCACACTCAGCTCTGGAATGGCTCATATAGCAAAGAGCAGAATAAAGCATATGGCCATGAGAGAGACACAGGGACGGGGAGATAATGGATCTTTGGAAAAGCCAGAGAAAGTGCAGGGACTTGACGTTTCCTGAGAAAGTGGGAAATGCAGCAGAATCTCAATGAGGTGACGGTGCAGAAGCCTGGGTGAGTAGCTGTGGAGCTGGAATGAGCAAGTGCTAAATGAGGAAGCAAAGAATTTTGGCAGCATTTCCTTCTGAGACAGTCAGTGAATATAGCGTGAGAGATTAAGTTGTTACCATCATCAGCAGAAAGGCAACTTAGAAAGTCTTACAGTTGGTAGAAGGGCATAAACATTAGTAAAGAAATAGAACAAAAGAAAGGAAATTAAAAGGTTTGTTTTGTTTTCCCCTGCTTCATTAAAATTCCCTTCCTGACAAGGCAGTATCCAAACCCCGCGAGGGCAAGACAGGTGGGACACCACTGCAAAGCCCACTGGAGAATCACCAAGAGAGCTACAAGATCCAGAATTAGAATTTTAGAAGCCTTTAATATTTTGGCCTCCAGTTGCAGCATCAAAGCCCAGCTGCTCCCAAGTGGCACAAGACTGATGTCACTCCCTGTAGCAGGTGAGAAACACATAGGCCTTTTCCTCCAGCTCTGCTTCTCAGCAGTGAGAGCAATCACCCTCAGGTCATGGAGACCCTTCAGAGCACCACAGAATGTCCCCTGAGTGGAAAAGGTCTGCTGGAGCCAGGACACGAACAAACACCTGGACGGATGGACGGATGGATGGATGGTCAGCAGTTCAGGCCTGGATATCCCAAAGGGACCTGCTAAGGGGACCCACAAAATTTCCCACCTCAGCCTGGGGATACTGTTTTGTTCCCACAGCAATTCCCATGGAAATGGCTGCTGAAAAGGCAATTTGCTTCCGTAAACACCCTCTTTAAAATGAAATGTAGAGTCATGCAATTTGTCTGAAAGAGAATCAATACAGACTTTCTCCCAAATCTTCTGAATATAAGGCAGGAATCTAATAAGAGGAGGGGGTGTTACAGGTTTTATCTAAATTCTGATGTCAACTGTTCTTTTTCTTACACAGGGGTCTGCACAGGCATGTTTTCATCTCATCATTTTTAAAACAATGACTTCTAAGTGAAATGTCCCATGAGGATGCCCAGAAGGGTTCAGATTAACTCGCTCCCTGCGTTTGTGTAGAGACAGAGAAGCACTTGTCATCTCTACTTGGGCCCAACAAACAGAGTAAACTTCACTGTCCCTTGGGGTACAGCCTCAATTTAGCACAGTGATCACAGCTTTTCTGCTCCAAAAGCCTTCTCCAAATAAAATAAATCCAATCCCAGTCTTGCCAGAGCACAGACAGAGGTGAAGCACTCGTTTCTGCAGGACCACCTGGATGGAGTGGATAATGAGATCAAGACTGCGTTCATGGGACACAGAGAGATACATCAACACCAGGCAGGTGAATCTCAAAGCCTGTGGGAGAAGGAATTGTTAGAAAATATTACACAGGCAGTGATGAGGGACGAAAGATTCACCTGAAATATGCCTGTGTTCCTCAGCAGCGGGACCGGGATCCTGGGTCAGATGAGCCTCAAAGGGGTGTTCCAGGAGCTGTGCCAGAAGCTTTGGTGGCCACAGTGGCTCAGCCACAGGTTTCCCTTTGGTCGCGAGAATCTGTTGGTCTCTAGAGCCCAGAGAGAAAAATCCTTGGTGCTGTCCCTCTGTCCCTTGCTGGGCTTTGTGCTGCATTCAGTCAGCGAGCGCAGAGATCCTGTTCTGCTTGGTGTGGTGGACATTTCCTGCTTTGGGTGAGGCCGACTGTTCCCTAAGTACCTTCCACTCTGCCCTCTGGGTCTGGCATGGTGCTTGCTCACAGCTCTCTGCCTCTCTGGGGCTGGGCTGGCTGCAGGTCCCCTCCCTGTTTCGCTCTTTTCTGTGTCCCAGAGTCGGGGGTGGTGAAGGACACACTCAGTCTGTTCTGAGGCCATTATGGCCCAGAGAATAGGAAAAAGCAGGTGATAATTACAGATATTTTGTCACATATGATCCATCCTGCTCCTCAACTCTGCTGGAAAAGGGAATAACTTAGCCCTTGTGTTTTTGTTTAGACAGGCACATCAAGACAGGTTTTGCCATATTGTACCAATCAATTGCTTTTCCTGAGACAGTCTGGTTAATGTAAGAGCAATATTATGGAAAGTGATCACTTCTCCAATCACTTCTCCACCAGTGGCCCTGGATTTTGACTGGCAACAGTACAACAATCAGCCCTTTCTTGCATTCTGGAAGGAGTAACCATTACACTTTTTTTTTTTTTTTAAATAACCTGCTGTTTAGAAAACCTGCAGTATGAGCTGACTTGAGGTATGGGCAAGGCAGAGTGGGAGGTCGATTCATCTGCAGTTGCTATTTAAAATGACCATAAATCAGTTAGTTGCATAGTCAAACTGCCTAAAACTTCCTTCTGCTTCCTTAGAAGAGTGAAATTAAGAATCAGACTCAGGATAATTTTGTGCTCTGGGGTTTTTTGAGCCTCCAGTACCATTTCATCCAATTTTTAACAAGCTGTCATTTAATAAGTACATTTGTATGTAAAGTGTTCTTATCACAGCAACTCAAAAAAAAGTCTAAGGTTTTCCAGTGTTGGATGGTGATGTTTGGGAGTTATTTTCAAATAAACATTTTTTAGTAATATTTTCTCTCTATTTTATCTCCCAACCCATCAATAAACTCTCAACAAAATTTTCACTGACAATGTAACACAGCATAATAATAATAAGTAATGAAAAGTTTGGGATTTTTTTCTGAGATAGAAGGTGGCTTAAACATGAAAAAATAAAGGATTTTGTTAGATCATTTATTTCTGGTTTATGGGCTTTTTTTTCCATAATCACTATCTAATTCTATTAGACAAGATGCAGTGTTGTGGGGATGTTAACCACTGTTGTGAAGGACAGCAAGAGGTTTACTCTTCGCATAAATAAAACACGGAGAAGAGGCAGAAGGTGTCAGGCCCCAGAGGACGCTAACTGACCTTGCTGGCCTGACAAGCCTCTCCTGGGACCTCTGCACGTGTCCCCTGACCCCATGTCTCATCCATCAGCACAGGAGCTGCATTTACGCCCACTCCTTGGTTGATCCATACTGCTGGAGTGCTGGTTTTCAGCCCTGCTCTTTTTTTTTCTGGTGTGAGCAGTGGAAAGGTGGCATGGCACTATTTCCAGTTCTGTCCTGGCCAGGTTGTTGGCTGGCCCAGGGTGGAGCTGGTTCAGACCTTGTCTTCAAGCACATAAGTAGTTTTGTGGGTTGTTATGCTTGTTTGTTTTGGGGGTAGGAGGGCTTCAGAGTTTCGCCTTGGTCTTGGTACATTTTTCGGTGTCTTCGCAGAGGTTTTACAGCTGTCACGCAGCTAAGGATAAGGATGAGGGAATTACCAGGACCTGCTGATCTAAAAGTGCCCTACAAATCCTGGGATATATCCCTAAGAGTGCACCACCCTCGTCCTCTCAACATGCTGCCATCTGGGTGGTTTTCTGTGTCCCTGACAACCCTTTTCAAACTTTGAGCAGAAACAAAAATGCCTAATACAGAGGTCAGAGGTTTAGTTATTACAGATACTTTACAATATCTGTAATAACAAGAGGCTTTCTCAGTAGAGGTGGGAGCATTCAGTGGTGTATTAGTTGAAGTGTTGCAGTGAAACTAAGAGATGAAAAGAAAAAAAAAAATGCAGCCTTCTTCTACTACACCCTTAAACCCAGGCTCCTTTCACTTTGGAGACTTACAAAACGAGATCAATCTCAAACGATCCTCTTTATCTAACTTGATTTTAGGCTATCAAGTATCTGAAAAGGACACTCATCATAGGTGTTTCTGTGAACATCTCATCCTAAATATTTCTCAGCTTCTGCAATTAATTAAGAAGACACGTGTTGTTACATGGTTTTGGACCAGAACAGTACTCAGTATATGAGAGGGGAGGGTTGTTCCTCAACTCTCCTCCAAAGAGTGGAGATTTCTAATTCAATGAAGCTGGCCTGGGGTGCAAACCCTGAACCCACCCCCCAACCCAAAATTTGGCAGCTTTTTGTCTGGTAGCCATGGAAAGGTCTGTATTTCATGGCAACAACTGTGTTTTAGGTTAGATTATAAACACAAAAACATTGGGTCAGGAGCTAACGAGGTTATAGAACTTTGAAGGAATCACAAAAGTTTCATAACCTAATCCTCTCAGGACTGTTTGCCACCAGGGTGTGAAAACTGCAAGAAGCAACACACAGGTTATAAGCTTTCGGTTGTGGCTGCAGTGGTCTAATGCTTTTGCAGTGCCCAGAGTCTAAACAATTAGACAGTGACAGGAAATCACTTGGGTCTTATGAAACCCAGGAAACTAATTAGTCTACAGTAACATTCCCAAAGAAATGAAACCGTTGTCATTAAAATTGTTAAGTTTTATTCCATTTAAGAATTTGAGTGGGAAACGTAGGCTATAAGGCATAAAGATAAGTGGTTAGATGAGAGGGTTCTTGCTGAAGTCTGGTTAAAATGGTGGGCAAAAATGAGGAAACATCCTGTCTCTCTCATTCATCCCATGGGCAGGGGAAGAATGGTCTACAGGGTAGAAATTCTGCATCACTAAACTCCTAGAACTCTGAATTTTAGTTGAGTTCTGGATTAAAGCACCCCTGGTAGATCACTCTGGCCTTCCACTGAGGAGTAAAAAGTCCTGTAGCAGAAAATTCAAATCAGTTTACACTGATACAAAGTCTGACTTTAATTTCTGCAAAGGCCTGGGGAGACCGAATGACCTTTTTAAAAAATTTCCCTCTGATTGAACTCTTCAAAAGGATAATTGCCAGGAAACAGTAGAACGGGCTCTTCAAAAAGTCCCAATTTAGAAATGCTCATTTCTTTCCTGCCGACTGACTGTGCAGAGCTGTCAAGAATTGAGCTCGTATTGAAGCCAACAAGGAAGGACTTCAAAGACTTTTCCAGTGTTTTGTTGGACTAAGAAACACTCTGTTTTTTGTTGCTACAAGGGCACAATGAAGCATGTGGGAAGAGGAAGCAATGAAGCAAGGTTTTCCATACATCTGTATCCTGTGCCTGAAGGAATTGGGTAAGGGATGAGCCTTGTGTTTCGCTGGGAGTGAGCACTAATGGGTCTTTCTCCTCTGCCTGACCTTCTGGTGCCTCAGCATTTCAGGGAGCTCAACCCATCTGAAAGCTGGATCTTCTAATCACAAGTGACTCTACAAGCTCCTAGGTCACCAGGCGTAAACACAAACACATGAGGAGAGACTCCACAATGCCACTGAACAGCCCAGGCTCCTGCTCTCCTGCAGCTTGGGCACTCCACACGTCTTGGAAATTTGTATTGGAATTAATATATCAGTGCCAAAGATGTCCGAGGAGATATGGAATAGCAGCAAGAGATTTGCTGTCACCTTTGCATGACAAGCCCTACAAAGAAACAAATAAATGTTCCTTGTTCTGAGAGCTGAGTCTCGTCTGATGGAACCCTGGGAGGCCTCGCAGGATTTCACCCCTCCACGGTCCCACTGCCCTGCTCCTCCCCACGTCTCTGCTGCAGCTTTCCCTGGCAGCAAACCCCAAGCAGGAGCTGCAGGTGAAGCTACACCTGCCTGGCAACCACGGGAACCCTGCAGGGCACCTGACTTGTTTTCAGCACTCTCTGCCTTCTAAAGGGATGCAAACACACGCCTTGATCGTGTGTGGGACACACAGAAGTTTTTGTGTGCATTTTCCACAGGGGTCTGCAGGCATTGCAACCCCTGGCTGGTTGTGTTTTGTGGGTGAGGTTTTCTGGCCTGAGCAGGGCCTATGTTTTGCAGGAAGACATAAAGAGTTTTTAGGCTCTCTTGCTCCTCTGGTTTGATATTGTCATACATGAGGGTTGTGCTGTTCTGTGCTGGCAGCAGTAGAAATATGTGGAGTTATGCAGCTGTTTTATCTCTAGTTGTTGTGAATCCTCCTCATCTGATCGTCCTTCAAATGAAATATTTATCTTACATAGATACAGTCAGACAGAAACAAATAGCCTCTGACCAATATAATGCAGCTGATTTTTTTTCCTCACATCTTAGCTAGTTTTTATACTGAAAATGTCCTTTGGCACAGCAAACAGGGACAGGTTTGCCAGAGTGACCCAAACAGAAAGCCAAGTGCCAGCTCTGGGGTTATGGGTTAGGCATTGTGGCCCCAGAGGCCCGTTCCTGCAACAGTAGAACCCCAAAATGTTAGGCAAGATAGATATTGCATAAAAGGCTGTAAACCAGAGATTTTTTATGTTTAAGACTATTGAGAAAATGCTGTTGTTCCTGTCTTATGGCCAAATGGTGTTACCAGAGATTTGACATAGAGGAGTGGAGCCTTCGCCACAGGTTTTTCTGTCTTTCACTTTTTCATTGTCAGGAATGTGTGTGTGTGTTTGTTTTATTTTTATTTGCTTGCAGGTTTGGTTGTTTGGTTTTTTTTTTTTAATGTGTTTAGGGGTTTTTTTTCCCTTTTCTGTTTTTCTTGATGTTGCACAAAGAATTTTCAGGAAGGGCCAGGATAAACCCAGATCTCTGTAGAAAGGCTCTGGGATTTCTGGAAGCTGCTGCAGAGCACAGGGAGGGCCATGATGGAGCTGTTATCAATTAGCTCCAACAACCCAAAGCAGAACAACTGAGATTTAGGTTTCTATGACTTGATTTCTCTCTTTTTTTTTCCCTTTTGTTCTTCACCTGGGTGGTGTGACACTACTGAAATCCTGGAATTTTTAGGGACAGCATTCTATTTTAAAGAGAATTAATTACCTTGAGAGGGGGAGAGCATAAAACATTTTAGGTAGAGAGTAGCTCTTGGACTCATCTCTAGGGACGTGAAAGAGCAAAGAAATAAATGTGTGTTTATTGTTTTTTAGAAAGAGAAACTATTATCTCCATTATAAAAAGCATTCTGTGAAATAGAACATTTCACAAGTTCCTTAAATTTAATTAAAATAAGTTATCTATTGCAGTAAATACAGGTACGATACCAAGAGTAAGAAACTGAAGTTTCTTCAAAGTAAAGGAATACTATTCAAGTTTATAATAAATGGGGTCTTTTTTAAATTAATTGATAGTCAGGGCAGGATTGAATATTTTCTACTATTTTATATCCTGTTTGTCAGCCTGGACAGACATAAGAGCTGCCAACTGCTATGTTCTAGGCTGATTGGGCAGAATGCTGCTCAACAGGACAGGGAAATAAACCACCTTGTGAGTTTAGTACCCCTACAGTGTGCGTCTCTTTCAGTAGGTATTAAAGATAGCTAAAAAAAAAAAAAGCTCGGCATTTCAGTGTGAGAACCCTTTAGATTACATTTACAACCCCTTAGATTAAATCTTACGAGTGAATTGCAGTAAGAAGATAAATGCTGGCCTATTAAGCCAAGATTAAGTTGATTTTTTTTTTTTTTCATAAGATGTTGAAAAGGCTTCCAAGCTAACAATAAAAATACTTGGAGGAACTGCCAGCTTTGACCACACTGGCTGCAAGTGCCCTGTTTAAGATCCAGTCTCTGCACACAGGGAGAACCCCCTTTCCTCTCCTCTGTGCTCCTTCCCCATCCACTGCCTTTTCAGGCAAAGGAACATTTTGGTTGATGCAGGGTCATGGGCTTAGGCCTTTCATGCAGCGCTAAAGTGTGTCAGTGTTTTGCTTGTTCTGCCAGCAGTTTCACAGTGATTGTCCAGAAAACTTGTGTGGACATCCCAGAGTCTTCCAAGTGTAAAAACTTGTGGACAGAGAAAGCAGGTATGAGAAAAGCAAAACGCTTTCCTTTGCGACAGCAGAAATACATTTACCACTTTTTATTCCCTGCCCTTCAAGACCTACAGTCTGTCAAGAGCCACTCTCAGAGAGGAGGGCCAGCCCAGCTGTGAGGGAGAGGAATCAGCTGGCTGCAGTTGCTGGTTTTGTTTGTGCTGCTGAGAAATGGGCTTTCCTGAGAAATCGAGCAGAGGGTTTCGTCTCAGTCCTTCCCAGAACTGTCAGTCCCTCTCCCTTGTTCACCCCTGTGTCAGATCTGTGCTCATGGCTGGTCAAGAACACGCAGTCTGTGGTCACACCTAATTCCCTCCAGCTGGTTCTCCTCCAAACAAGAGTTTTCTGCACGGAGAGAAGTCCTCTCCATTTCCTATCTGTGCAACTCTGACATGATATCCCTTTGGCAAAAGCATTAATCTCCTCCCAGTCCAGAAGTTTCTCTTCTATACCTTCCTTCATGATCACTGACTTTTCTATTTTCTATTTGACAGTTTTCTTCTTTCAAATCTGACAGGATTTTGGAGGCTATTTGGAGGAAGTAGTTGATGAATTCACATTTTTTTCCATCCCAATTTCCACAGACTTTTGCAAGAGATCCCCTTTTCGGGGGAATCTGCATCTATTTCATTTTCCAGACTGAAGCAGGAGGATAAGGCAGGTACAGCTGCCTCTCACCCTGGGGGCTTTAGAGTTCTGGACAGCTCAGGGGAATTTTCCTCTGGGAAATCCATGAAGTGAAGCTCTCCCCTTCATTTTTATAGCCTCTGGCTATAAAAATGTGGGGTTGGGGATTATTTTTATCACCTCACAAACATGTCACTAAAAATATAAGCAGTTTCTGTTAGAACTGTTGAGTGCAGTGTCTGACAGACGTGAGGCCGCAGCAGCTCCTTGTCTCCACGTCCAACCAGCACTAGAAGGTGTATTCCAATGATTTATTTTCATTTAAATTTTCCATCTTCAAAATAATTTCTTTACTAATTTAAAACATGAAAAAGATGATGATGATGATGATGATGATGATGGTATGTATTTGCTTTACTCCTCTGTGATTTGAAAACAAGAGCAAGAACAGAGAGCCAATGTAAATTGGCAATGAGACCAGGAGGAAAAACGAGGCACAGCAAGGCTTGAGACAAAAGGTGCAGCAATTGGTAACAAGAGTTTCCATGGTTTCTGGGGATGTTTGTTCTGACTAAAAATTCAAAAGCATCTTCATTAACTAATGGCCTATTCCTCCAACCTGTCTGGCCGCAGCTTTCAGTCTGCAACAACTCTTCACTCCTGCACAAGGTGTGTTTGAGGGTGGTTCAGGGAAGTGTGAAATGCAGTGCCTGCAGATTTCACATCATCCCTGTCACTGCAGTGTAAGAGCAGTTGTTTCATTTATGTACATCTGGATGCTAAGCCAATTTTATTAGCTTCCTGATTAGGTTCTTGTTAAGAACAAAGCCTGTTTTTATATCCAGAATGTAAAGTGTCCTCATAGCAATTCCATCGTGTTAGCCAGGCTGCATTTCTTCCATGGGCATTTGCAGGCATTCAGCCCAGATCAGCGTTTCTTTTTACTTCCTCAGAAAAGCCCCAACCATTTTGGCAGTTCAGATCAAGCCCTATGAGCCATGAAAATGCCAGGGGACAGATTGCAGTTTTCTCCTTCCAAGAGCAATCTACTGTCACCCAGGAAATAAAACAAGCTATGGGAAATGTGATTTTCCACAGATTACCATGAAAAATTGTGCTTGTCCTTTCATGCTGAATACTTTGTGCAGTGTACAGGGGCAGGGCTCATTGAAATAAGAATTTCTGAAATGTTGAACACTGATCTTTGTTTTTATTTTTCCCAAAAAAATCAGGAAAAAAAAGCAACCTTCAGTGTATAAGGCTTCCCCAGGATCAACAGTGGCTGTGCATGTGAAAGGGCAATGCAGTTAATCAATCCTTGAGCCATTCACTTGCTGGAAGTAGGTGAATCGGAAAAGAAAAACCACTGTGGTGATCTAAATGACTTGTTTATGGAAGAATAAAAAAATTAATTTAAATATTCCTTAAAAGACATTTGGTTACTGTTTATATTCATTGGGTTGTCTGGGGTGTTCACAGAGTCAGCACCAGACTCACACTGCTCTTGTGAACGAGGGGGCTGAAATGCAATGTAAAAACAGAGTCACTTTTATATTGTGAGACTCTCTGCCTTTTAGTGTGCTCTGTTTACATGTAATAATAAACAGCATTTTTAGTGTGTAAATAACCCTGGAAGTTCCAAAAAATTAGGACTTTTAAAAGATTTTGCTTTGTAGCTGTGAGTCAACTACACCACACTGCAGGGCAAATAATGTATTAGTCAAGCTAAAAGCCAGAGGAAATGGTGCCACACTGATTAGATCTTTATTTTTGCTTTATGCATTTCTAGAAAATATATCCAGGAAGGAAAAAAAAATATACATGCCTGTGGTTAAAATAAACTAATTGGAAGAGAAAAATCCTAATTGAAATTTCATCTGTGTACCAAAAGGAAATCTCTACATGCTGTGACATTTGTGGATAAACATTTCTTACCCATGAACTGTACAAGCTGGATCCCGAGAAAACAAACACTTTAAGACTTGGCCAATATAATTGATATGTTCTGTGTGAAATGCTTTCTGTATTCATGAAGATCTTGTCTCATGTTTATCTCATTTTGAGTATAATTTTCAGTTTTATTAAGGTGAAGGTAGTAGCTGTGTCCAAAGGAATACATTGACTTAGGAGGTGAAATCTGTCCTTGTCAATTCAAGTTGTCAGAAAAATAAAATTACAGTTTATTCTACTTCAGAAAATCACTCTGGAGTGTCCCCAGCCAACACCTGTGAAAGCTGCTGTCAGTGGGGAGTAGCTTCTTTATTAAGTCATGACAATGACAAGAGTCCCTGGAGAAAGTAACCAGAGCAAGTTCTATAAAGGGGAACCAAATAAATGTCAACGCTTTATTTTCACGGAAAACACCACTCTTGGTGTAAATTGATTCTCTGATGTGTTCATTGAGGCTGTGGTAGAGATGAGGATCAAGTTCTCAGAGCAGGCTCAGTGCAGAACTCACCCTAAGCGCTTGTGTCTTATTTCCACTTCCCCAGAGGTACTTCAGTAACCCAGTTCTACTGGAAAAAAGCACTGGCAGAAGACAAGACCCAAAGTCACGAGTTCAGGCTGTCATGGAAACCACCTTTTAAAGTTTTAGGTACAATCACTGTTGATGGAGGCATAGGCTAAACCAGCCAGAGCAGGGGGAAAGTGTTTTGTAGACGATCTGCCTGCCACAGGCTGTTGGTTGAGAAGGTTGGGCCCAGGGGGGTGACACAACACCCCACAGCTCAGGAGAGGGCTGTGTGTGCAGGGGGGGACTGCCAGCTGCTCCGGGTGCAGGGGGTGCTGTCACCTGCTCCAGTGTGACCTGGTTCTGCTGTCGCTGTTGTGACCCAGTGGCACACCTGATGCCATCTGTGGAGTCTCCTCCACCTGCACCTAAACTCAGGAAGCAGAAGAAAAATATATCCTCTCTAATAAGTTTTGTCTTCCTTTCTTTTCCTTTTCTTTTCCGGTAATTTCATTTTCAGCCATTCACAATCTACCCTTAAAGAACTTTCTTTTATAGTTTTATTGGATTTCCATATTAATCAGTGGCAAATTAATGCCTGCAACACTGTATTAAATTCCAGGCAACACTGATTTTGGGGAGATGGATACATCCCACTGTTAGTGGTGGGATCAGCTGCACTGTGGTAGCTGTGATAGTTCTCAATTTTTGTCCTGTTACGCCCTTGGAGTTCCCAAAGCTCCAGTCAGACGTAAAGATCCGCTGTTCATTCAGCCTTGAACTGAAGCATTAACTTGTTTTTCCCTCTTTTTTGCATTTACAAGGGAGTTTGTGCTGAATTCTGTCCAAATTAACCCGTACAGCTTGCAAGGGCTCCTGCAGCCTTGCAGGAGCCTGGCTAGGAGGGCGGGAGAGGCAGCAGTGTGCTCGTGCTGGAGTCTCTCCGGGACATTCCCATCCTTCCGGAGCTCTGTGGCTGTGAGAAGAAGCGAAGGATCACACCCGCTGAGCAGCATTTCCCAAGCTTTTCTTCTTGCACCTCTGAAAAGGGGACTGCAAACCCCACGGCTCTGAAGTGGGCACCAGTTCTCGGGAAGCCAGAGCTGCTTGTCCCTACCACCAGTGGGGTTGTTTGTGTCCTGTCCCCAGTCCGGCTGTCCCAAACCACACACTCACATGTCCCAGGGCTGGTTGTTCTGCAGCTGCTTCTTCTCTTCCTATGCCACAAGTACAGTGAATAAAATTTGCTTTTGAAGACTATGAATGTTCACAGTAAGGGCTCAGTGATATACCCAAAATCCCATTTTTATTGGGGTGGAAAAAAAACAAAACAAAACAAACAAACAAAAAACCCCAGCCATTTTTATTTTCTTTGCTGACCAGTTTTTATATAAAAAATTTTAAAACACATGACGTCATCAGCCATTTTTGTAAGCAGAAATGCACTTGCAGATGTTGTCCTATTAAAAGTGACTGAAGTCAAACAGTCCACTTAGGTAAGTAGCAGAAAGATACATGGAGGGAGCAACTTGACAGCTCCTGTTTTTCCAAGTGCTGGAGACTCAGATACCTGTGCTCTGGACGTCACTGTCTGGAACCAGGCTTCATACAGTGTGCAATAAGTCCTCAAGACTGTATGAAATGCCACGAGCAGACAAAGCCCTGTAGAGGGAAATGTGAACCCTGGAAGTGTTTAAATCACTGTTCCACGTGACAGAAACGAATGCAGAACAGTATTGACACAGTGAACTTCCTGGCATAATGGCTTTGGAGTGATGCAGCGTGCCACCACACCCTGCTCCACAGAGAGCCACGAAACCCTGCCAAATTCTCCAAACCTCACTGAAAAATTCACATTAGCATGTCTGACAGCACAATCCCTTGGCCAACAAAATGGAATAAAATCCCTCAAGTTGGTGTGTGAGCAGAGTCTGGTTTTGTGCTTGATGGACATCACTGCGAGGCCGTCTCTGGCATCACCCTCCCGTGCCCTTCTCACAAAACATGGGCTTGTGGCCCTTGGGACTAACTTATCTAGTTAACGTTTGCAACAATTTCTCTATGGACAAAAAAGATTCAAACATAGAATACCAGAGCCAGCTAGGAATTAAAGAGCCATGCGCTGTAATAAATGGCAGATTTATAACACCCACTGAGATACATTTTTAACCCACTGAGATACTTTTTTAACCCAGCACTTGAATAATCAGTGTTATTTCTTTGCTTATTATATGGAATTAGAATATAATAAGATTCATGCCAAGGCATAAATCAGTCAATTATCATGTTTTGTGTGACAGAAAGACAAATTTTCTCTTTTGAAATAAAGTGTATATTGACACTATATAGATTTCTACAGAGTGGGCAGTACAGAGTGATACGCAGTCAGTTTTCTATTCAAAAGTCAAGTAACTGATAACATTCCAATAGACTGATTTTCATTGGACTCATTCAGATGAGGCTGTATTTGTATTTTTGTATTTCTCATTTCTGACTGAGAATTGTGGCTTGGCAATTCAGGGAGTGTACTCTGAAAAAGATCTTTCGAAATTAAGACAAATTAGGTGGAACAGAGTTGTTTAAGAGTGAGACAAAAAACCACCACAAGTCTTTAATGAATATCAGTTGCTTAAACTTGTCTTCTGAGCCTTGTTGTAAATTGAATAAGAGATTTCTCCGCTATCATGATCTGGGCAAAATCGTCCAGTTTCAAAAACCTTTGTCCCCAGAAATCTTCCTCCTTTTCAGAGCTACATAGTCACAACTTATCCTTCTGAAATGTGCTGTAATCGAGGATTTAAACTGAAACTCTGCCTCTGAGGAGCCCCTAGGAGAACATCCTACTTGTCATCTCCATCTTCTGAGACAGGGACAGGCTTTCAGAGCACTCCTGGGATTATTCTGTGCAATGTCTCCCTGTCAGTCTCCAGTCCCAGACCCACAGGACTGTCAGGTCCTGTCACTGTGGGACACTCCTGGGGGTTTTTGTCATCATCAGGGAATCCAAGTTCCTACGTTCAGAGACCATTTTGTGATGCCAGTGGAGACAATCCACAGATTTTCTACAGAAATGTTTTTCCATCACAAGCATCATTCCTGTGTCCATGGCTTGCAAAAATAACAAATGGAACCTGGAACCCTGTCATCAGAGGAAACAAAAGAGCCCATTGTAGGAAGTAAGAGGGGCGAGGCTTTAGGGAGTTGACTCTGGAACAGGAATCCGTCCATCACAAACTCACCAGACTGCCAGTGATCTCTCAGGGTTTCAAGCATTTTGCACTCCTTTCAATAGCAGCTGTATGCTGGCATTTTTGTCATCTGCCAAATGTATCCCGTTCTGCTCTGAGTGTTCTGATTTAACTCCATGCCGCTCTGCTACGTTCCTGACTGTGCAGCCACAGATCTGTTCCTCCTTGGCAGCAGTTTTACCCCACTGCAGTAACCACGCACCCCTCGGGTCTCTGCGCGGCTCCAGGGAGTCACTGCTCTGCCTCTTGGCACATTTCCATCAGTGGCCTTGTTCCTCCTCCTGAGGGGCGTAATGCCATCGTGACAGATTCATCAAAAACATTCCCTTTCTTCCCAAACTGACTCCTGAAAGTAGTTTTCTTCCAGAGCTGACTTTTCACATCTTACCCCAAAATCATAGTCAGGTCTTGGGATTTGCTGGGAGACACTGGAGTCAATGTTTCCACCTGTAAGCGTTTGATGTCTTCTGACCAAGCATTTGCTACCCCTTCTGTGTGATGTCACTTGAAATAGCTAGCTTAAAATGATATTATTTTGCTCTAATTTTAATGGAGTTATCTTGCTATAATTTCTTTTTCTTTTCTTCGTATATTTTTCCATCATGTTAAGTTATTTTGTCACATGGCACAGTGTCACCTCATTTGAAGAATGTATTTTTTCGCACATTATGCTCTTGACAGGTTCAAAATCTCAAAGGAGATGGGGGATTATTTGTTAAATACTAGTCATGCCTACTGTTAACTTGTAGAAATAAGGTCAGCTCCTGAACACTCTAGTTAGAAAACATTGTTTGAAAACTTTTTTGACTCTGAGCTTTACCTGTCTTGTTTTATTTTCTCTTTCCTTCTAAACACGGAAATCTGTTTCACAGGTCTGAAGATCCTGTGAGGATAGAAAACTGGAAGTGCTACTATTTTTTCCTCTCTCCATCCCTCTCTTGCACATCTTTAGCTACTATAATTAGGTACAGTCTTCCTGTGAAAAAAATTTCTAAATTTTATGAAAAATTCTTCCCAAATTGTTTGGACAGCCCTGTATTACATCTTTATTTGCTTCTTTAACTTTTTTCTTACCCCTGCATGTATATATGTATATATGCATGCATTTAGCACGGGTCATCAACAAACACAGCTGTTTATAAAATTCCCATGGCAAAACTTTCAGAAAAAAACTTTAAAGAAAAGACTTGAAAATCTGGCCACGGAAGATTTGCCACCTGAGGCTCAAAGGAAGGCAATCCTGGCAGTACAAGGGATTTTCCCTGCATACACACACACATAAATACACCCTGCATATTTCAAGGTTTGAACTTCCATTTTCTGAAATCTCCAGGGTGTGCTGACTCCTGTTTGTTTCTCTGGAATAGGGTTTGCAGTACAACACCGTGAAACCTTGGCAGTGCTCCTTCGGACATGGATGGGCAGGATCTCCAGCTTTCAGACATTAAACAGATGTTGTGGAAAATAAAACCACTGAGAGATTGCAACACTGTTAAGATGGACGTGGAAATTCACAGAAACAGGCAGAAAAGTTTTCATAAAAGTATTCTGGGTGTATGTAACTGTACCCTAAAAATAAGCAGGTGCTTTTACAGAGAAATCAGAAAAAGCTGTTTTGTTCCCAGGGCCACCTGCTGCCTCTGTGCCCTTTTTCCCTCCCCTGTGCAAGGTGGCATTTATGATACAGCAAACAACCTCTGTGATACATCAGATGCCTTGGATGTTTTTTCCTTTTTTTTTTTTTTTTGCTTTGTTATGTTTTGTTTCATTTGTTTGTGGGGTTTTTGTTTGGTTGGTCAGGGTTGTTTTTTTTTTTTCTTTTTTTCACTTTCCTTCTTTCCTTGCAACATTTGTGGGAACTTAATTCAGTGACCTGTGTGCCAGTTTGCTCTTAATTTCCAACTTTTGGCCTTGCACTTCTATTTCACAGTTTTTATTGATGTATATTCAGCCTGAATTTCACTCTGAGCTTCTGGAACCTCAGGGACGAAGCTGTACTCCATGGATGTGTGTAGATATATGATGGTTAAACGAGGCACAAAGCAAAAGTTGACACTTCCCCATCCTGTATGTGCACAAAGGACATGAATTGTATCTGCTAAGGGAGTCACTGCAGGGAGTTTTCAGACATTTATAGGTTTCAGCTATGAATTACAACACACAATTTGCATAGGTTTCTCAGCTAACCATATTCTGAAGTATTCTTTTTAGGCCTGCTGACCTTTAAACACATTTTTCAAAGGCAGGGGAAATGTTGCTGTGGTTATTTTGCTCCTATAAATGCACCAAATTTCTCAGTTGCCATGACTGCACATACTGATGGGGTCGTTGAGTTCCCAGTGTGTTCACATAGCCAAAGAGCCACTGGGATTGCACCAACCCGGACGCCCTTCCCGCAAAAATTGCGGGTGTTTGCAAAAAGTCTGAATCTCATTTTTGGGAAAGCAGACTCGGCACGCTGTGCCTCCCGTGTCAGCGCTGCCCAGCCTGGCTTGGCCCCTTTGGCACACCCAGGTGCCCCACACTTTTCTCCCTCCTGCGGGAGCCCGGGTGAGGAGGAATCCGCTGCCTCCTCCCCTCGTGTCAGGGAGGGACCCTGTGAGACCCTCAGGTGTCCCTGCTCCCGCCCAGCACAGAGCATGACTGAGATGCTCACAGGCCAACCCGGATTTTTCTCGGCCATTGCATAAGCAGCAGTAAAAGTGCATCTTTTGGGCTGGAATTCGTGCATTCCTGACACGGTCACCGTTGCGCAGTATTCCGACTGCACGTGTTTGATGGCTTTCCTCTAGCGACAAAATCGCCTCAGTGTAATTTCTGTTCACAGAAGGCAGAGGATTACTTTCGTTCTTGAAAAGAGGTGGAATAATTTAATGTTTTATTTTTTCATCAGTAATTTCACTACCCTGGTTTTTACAGCATCTCTCTTCTGTGTTTTATACTTAAAATGGTGGTTTTGAGAGTGGTTTGTGTTTGCACACTTTGTTGGTTGTTAATAATCATCATACCTGGAGAAAACAAGGGTTTTCCTATATCAGTAGGTTCAGAAATCAAGAGAGATGACAGTGACACCAGCAACAACACAAGATATAGCTATTCAGAATATACGGCATGCTTTTCACAAGGTGTGCTCCCTATAAATATCCGCTTGACCTGTGCTCTTGGAGATCTCATAGTTTACATTTTTTTGAGGAAAAAAAAATTAAGGCATCACCTGGTGTGTCTTAACAGCCATCCAACAGAAGGGGCTGCACCTGCAAGGACAGGGAAATTCAAGATAATACAGTCTGGGAGACATTCTCTGTCTTTAAATCCAAAGTGTTCATGCACACTGCAGGCACCAGACACATCCTGAGCACTAGGCTGGGTGTATTCACCAAGAACAAACTTCAAGAAAAAAGCTGGAATACCATCTGGTGGGAAAGTAAAGGTCACATTCAGTTCCAAGTTTTGTGGGAGATATTTTCCACATTTTGAATTAAATGCCATTAACCTGCTTGTGTTTTTATGTAAGTATTTGTATTTTCCTATGTTTTTTCCCACCAATTGAGTAGAAAATGTTATCTATGTGCCATGTGCTGTACCTGGAAGACTAAATGTGCTCAATTTAACACAAAATTGAACTTCAGTACCTACACTTTGAAATAATTTTGCCAGGAGTCACAGAAGTTCTTCCCATCATGGAGATCAGCAAGGGCAGCTCCTCTCCACTTCACATTTTTATGGAAAAAAAAGAAACAACAAACACTTAACAAAGAATGTTTCTTATATTAATAAAATCCCCCACGTATGGAAAAACTGGAAAGGCTTAGGATTTGAATGGAAAATATTGCTTGTTCAGTATTTAGCCATTTTTGCTATTCTAAGAAGGGCATGTGAAATCTGCTATTTATTTATAATTACAGACATGATGCAGAAAACATCAGAGAAGTATATTTATTAGATGGCTTTCAATATATTATGTAATTATTAGTTCTCTTTAATTCTGAAAATTGCAAAGTGTCTACTTTTCTAGCACACTCATTACATGCACAAAGGGGTGCTCCAGGCTTAAGAGTCAAGCACCTCAAGCTTGCTAAATATAATAATGAATGACAAGGCTTGAAAATATAATTTTTATTCAATTTCTCCAAGAGTTTCAACATCTCAATTCATAACGAGCATGTAGGCCAGTCTATCTCTATATTGAATTTTGCAAACTTCAATTTCTCTTTTCAATAAATGCTTCAGACCTGCCTGGGACTAGGAAAACATTGTATTTTTTTGCAGTCTTCTAATAAATTTTCAAAATATTTCTATTGAGATTCAAGACGATGTTACCATTACTATTACAAAGGAATAAAAAAAACTCAGCATGTGTAGAGCAGTTTACTTGAAATGAAACACTGCATTTTACAGGATAATAAGGAAATTGTTTCTTTTTTAAGAGAAGTAAGGCTGTAGAAACAAGAGGAGTGATTCTGAGCATCTCCTCAAAGCAGCTGGGCAGCAGAAGGGGAGCGCTTTGGACTTTGCAAATCCAGTACCATTATCTCCTGTTCTTGAAAGCACTTTACTTCCAGATCTCTTTTGGTGGCTCAGAACACCATGTTTCAGGAAATTTTAAGGAGGTTCAAGAATTGAAGGCACATTTGGGTTGGAAAGGATCAAGTAGAGTTGTGCACCACAAAGGTCTGGCATTGCCCCTGCTCTTCAGTCATGGAGTCAGTGCAGCAGCTGAACATGACAGCAAGTTATTAAATGGAAAGATCTGAAAATTGGGCAGCTTTACAAATCAGCAGCATCCATGCAATTCAGTTTGCTCCCTTTGGCCTGTTGGACATAAAATTGGTGCACGGAACAGTGGATTTTCGTCACCTTTTCTGTTGCTGCTGTTGCTGGACTGTCCGTGTCGCCCTGAAGAAAAGGGTGATTTTATTGACCACGACCCTCACACCCTCTGAGAGAGGGTCTGTGCTGTCTGTTCACCTCTGGAATTATTGGCCTGGGGTGGTTTTGCCTCTCCTGAGCACTGCAGTGCCAGCATAGGGACCAGCCTCTCCTTTTCTCAGGAGCTGCCTCTGCCACTCACGGATGTCTCACATGGGGACCTTGCCTCGTGTCAGGTGCAGTTTTACCTGCACAAGCTGGGGACAGCTCAGTCCTGCTGGAGACAAGCTTTGATTTCTGCAGCTGAAGGCAATATTTGTGTAGCAAACTGTTTTAGCAGGAAGAAGGATTCAAGACAGATAAAATTCCCAATATTTCTCTTGACTGACGAGGGTTGAGAGCAATAAAAAGCATTGGCACCAAGTTTAGGAGAATTGCACAGCAAAATGAGAAAAATGCCATGGCCAGCTATATTCCTGAAATTCCTTATAAAAATTGTTTGAAGGGGCTTATCCACTGCAGCACTAAGACCCCTATTCCAGGTATTTTTCAGCCTGGTGAAATCCATCACTCTGATTTATATGCTCAAATTATTTATGTCCTCCATGAAAATAAGTCTTCAGTGGCATCCCCTGTGCTCATGTCCTTCTCAGCCTCCTGACCACCAGGGCTTGGGATAAAATTGACCCCTCACCGAGTTTCTTGCTCTCCTGGCCCCACGGCCAGTCTGGGATTTGCAACTCTTGCACTCAGATCGTGATATGAGTCATTTCCCCAGGTTGTCAGGGAAACACTGAGCTTGCAAATGCAATAAAAGTCTGGCCTGTAAGAGGTAGATATTTGGTGACCTGGTGTGTGAAAGCACAGGCTGCACAACTTGAACCCTGCCTGGTACGCAAGATGCACCAGACGCTCACTGGGCTCAGCCTGGGCTTCCTCCTACTTTCACAAAACACAACTGCATAATCACTGCTATTAAAAGGACATTTTAGAGCTCCCATTTGCTTAATCTTACGCTAAAACTGGTTTTATCTTTCTTTCCTTCTTCTTTTTTCTTAACACAACATCACTGGAACACACTCCATATCAGAAAGACGATACAGGATCACAGCTGCTCCTTTCAGCGTGTGCCAGCTCCGAGTGAAAGATTAGCAGATTCTGTACACATGTTTTAGTTAAGTCAGCGCTCTGAGGTGGCTTTGAAATGTATTCGATGCTGGATTTACTATGGCTCAGGATTTTACCAGCTGCCTGGGGCTGATGGTGTGGTGGTGGTCGGAGGTTCCTGGTCCCAATCACAAAGAAAATTGCAGATATTTCAGAGAGACACAAAAATAGATTGGTACCCACAGGACAAGGACAATTATTTGACTTTTGTGATGCATCTGTTAAAGAAATGGTCATTCCCCTCTGCAGGGTCAAAAGAGCAGTTTAAAGAAATATATGGTTTGCTTCTCTGGAGAGACAGGGTACTCATCAGCTGGTCCAGACATGGCCATGGACTCAAACCCCGTCATTCTCAGCCATGGGACACATGCCTATGTCTGTTGCTTGGGGCAAATATGAGGAAGTTTGGCTTAGGTTGCTCCACTTTTGATCACTTCTCTATGACCTGTGTCACCCCACAGAAAATCCCAGAGGCTAATCCACGCTTTCCACCTCACCACACCTCAGCAGTTCCTGGCTCCTTTTCCCCTTCCATTTCCACGCTTAACAAGGCTACACCACCTGCAGTGGGAGCGAGCCACTGGCACCACAATGTCTGAGCTGCAGTTTGATTTCACTTCAACAGGTGTCTGCAATAAAAATCAGAGTCATCGGAGCACACGTGGCATCTCTGGCACCGACTGATGGCCTTGCCTGCAGGTGTTTCAGAGAGTCCGTGAGTGTGTGAGAAAATGTCCTTTTGTCCTGCACCAATGACACTGCTCTTCTGCTAACGTGGAGGCAGGTGCTGGGCAGTGGGTGGTGGGAAGAGAGAGCCCAGAGCAGCCCTTTCACCCCCACCTCTCTTGTGCCTCGGTTTCCCCCTGAAACACCTGATTTAGCCTTCAGAAAGGGTTTATGTTTTATAAACATGCTGGAATGACTCTTTCTTGGGAGAACCATTTGAATGTTCCAATGAGCTGTAGTGGACTCCTGCTTGAACTGCCCCGCTACTGCAATTTTGTTTGTTGCTTAACCCTTCTCGTGTAAATAATGGTCAGTGGATCACTGATGTTGCACGCATTTTGCTTGACCAGTTTGCTGCTGTGGTTTGTTTGACCACATGGCTTCACTGAGGAATTCTGTGGCTTTTCTTTGGGTGGCATCCCTTCTTTACCCCACAGCCTGAAGAAGGCCTCCTTGTTTCACTCCTCAAAAGAAAGGTGATTTTTTTTCTTTAACAGAATTAATTCTGATTTATTTTTAGCAGCCCGTGTTGGCATTAAGAATTAAGCAGGCCCCTGAAGCATTTCTGCAGGGACTTTCAGGACAGTGATTCATTTTCTGCATCTGCTAAAGCAGTCAGCAGCAGGGTCACCTGTGGTTTTGCATTGACTTGCCCTTTTGTGGCACTTCTAATCTCATTAAGTGTGATAAGATACAAATATAATTTGCCATGTGGACTTACCATGAATATCACTCTTCCTGGACCAAAAAAAAAAAAAAAAAAAAAGCAAGCATTTTCTTGCCGCTTTTCAGAAGATTTTATCTTTCTGTTTTCATTAACTCTGTCTTTTCCAGGAGAATGAAGCATATCTTTTTTGGATTTTTTTTGTAAATTTTCCTCTCAGTCATACTAAGACCTTTCTTAATCATTTTCAGACATGAAATAAATCTTGTATGTCCATAAGCTCATTTATTTCCTTACATAGCCATCACAGTCGTAGTGCTACTTGGACAGAGCAAAGTGGATGAGAGACCACAGCACAAAATTTGTTACTTAAAAGCTTCTACAAAAGTATTCTGATTATTAAGACATAATGATTTCTGTGTGTTTTAATTAAATCTACTGAGTAGGTTTGAACTGCCAAAAAGTTGCCTTTTACCTGTGGATATTTTCCTTTGAGAATAGATGTACAGTGCTGTGGTGTCATTTGCTAACAGCCAATTGTTTTAATTATATCCAGTTTTAGTTATATTGGCTTTATAACTACATGGCTTTTATGTTTCTGTTGTAAAAGGTGTGTGAATCACCCTCTGCACCAGGCAGGCAGACAAATCCTCGTTTCCCTTATCTTGAAGAAGCAGTAAAACATGTAGACTGCACAGAAACACAACTCCCTGTCCCACTTCCCTTTGATTCCGGGGAAATGGGTGAAGCAGAGTTCAGTGCTCTGACAAACAGCTGTAAACAAGCAAATAAAAAGTATCCATTCACAGTTATTTCACTATTTTGTGGGAGGAGAGAGAAACAGCTGAGGTTATCGCTGCAAGCTCCTGTCCCAATGCTTCCAAATTTCAGGAAGGCTTATCTCCACAAGTTTTGGATTTGTGACTGAATTAAGACCTATATGAGTTGCCATGGGTCCAGGACTGCCAAAGTTACTCCGAGGGTGTTTCGGAATCGATTGGTAGGAAAACAAGTTTATATTGTTTTCTTTCTTTGGTGATTCATAGCTCCTGTCCCTGAGGAAAAGGGGAAGCACAGACGAAACACTACTGTGCCTGGCAAAGGGAGATATTTACAAATCAGCAGTGATTATTACCTTTTCCCCCAGTCCCTTCTAGAGGGATATAGCCTGTGATATCTCTAACCTAATGCTTGCTGCAGCCAAAACACAACAGAGCACCTTTAGAAGCCGGGCATTTAAACCAGTGCCACTCATGACAGCAGAGTCACAAGCTGCTCTTCTGCACAAAATACACCAAGGGGTTCCCACGGCAGAACACCAGAACACTCAGAAGTTTCACAGGACATCTTTCCTGCGATGAAAGCCAAGCTAAAAGTGTGGCTTATTCTTGTTTTGAGAGATATTCCCTCTTCTCTTGCCTGTCCTTTCTTCACTGCGTTCAGGGCCTGAGAAGCTGAAGCCCTTCTTCAGGGGCCTGGTAAAAACTCTCCTGGAGCTTTACACTTGTGTTCCATCAGCTCTTCATGTCTTTTCTCTGCTGTGTTCCACACCTCGTTTCCATCCTCCTCCACATATTTCACCACTGGAAAAGGGTACTTCTGGTTTTGGTTTGGATTTTTAAAGAAGAGGGGTAGCTCCCTCCTTGCACACACCAGCTCCACTCCTGCTTCACCAGCGAGGCAGTCACTGAATATTTTCTGCACTGACTTCATTGCCTTGAGCTGAATTTATAATTCCTAGCTCTGGTGTCTGAGCTCTTTATTGAACAACTTAAACATAGAGCTCGAAAGTGCTGCCCAAAACTGTGTAAGACTTTGTAAAACACAATAGGATTATAACCTCAGCCTCACTCACTGCCTTTCCGGCTGTCTGCCACGCCAGGGCTGGAGGCAGAAGGAAAAGGTTTGCTGGCAGATAGCAGGAGGGATGCAGCTGTGGAAAGCAGGTGTTTTTGGCAAATGATCACGGTACAGTCACACAGCACATAGTTTCATCACAGGTTCATTGGGGTAAAACCTCCTGTTTCTGACTCAGCTGGCATCACAGCCTGCTCCCAATTTTTGTAGTTATGTGCAAAATTAGGACTGGGCAAGGCACCACTGTCATGATAGCATCTCAGCTCTGAGGGGGCTGAGGCTTGACAGTGGCAAATCACAGGGACATATGGGGCAGTACCACCGTTTCCTCCTTTTTTCATGGCCTGGCCTTGTCTTGTTCCATTCAGCTCGGTCACTCTTTTATACCTGATCCTCTTTCCTAGAGCTGGGTCAATAACATGAATAATACTATGCAATCATCTAAATTACACCCACTTCATGAACAGGAATTTTACAAAGACGTATCTAAACATGAAGATTTATTTTGCAGAAAGAAAATATATTTGGTATTTGTATTGTGGAATTTTTAGGCAGAAAATGATTGCTGAGCTAAGCCTCTGAGCTAGGTTTGCTCCTGGGCACCTTCTGTTCTGAAAGGGAGGTCGCCTGTTCAGTTTAAATAAAAAGTTATTCAGTGAGGTTGAAAAAAAAAAAATTCTCTGTGGTTAAGAAGTAATCTTCATTGGTTTTAATTGTGGAAATACTCTGAGAGAAGAGCACCTGCCTTGTGCCGTGGCACAGGGATATGAACTGGAGGTACCCTGCTTCCGCTGGGACTGTGCTCACCCCCAGCACAGGGGGGCTGTGTGGAACCATTACGTGCAAAAAATCATTGAAAAATTGAGATGCCAGCCAAGAATCCTGGATCCCAGAGCAAAACACAGGACTGTGACACATTGGGAGTCCAATAACCAGGGTAGAATGTGCAGTTATCCATCCCTGGAAGTGCCCAAGGCCAAGTTGGATGGGGCTTGGAGCAACCTGGTCTGGTGGAAGGTGTCCTTGCCCATGGCAGGGCAGTGGAATGGGATGGAATTTAAGGTCACTTCCAAGCTAAACCATTCCATGATTCTGTGATTCTATGTGCCACCTCCTGCATGCCCCCATCCCTGTCACCACCAGTCCCTGGCTGATGGATGTATGGATATATCTGTTGAAAAATACAGGGGGGGGAAGGTGATATTAATTTGCAACAACCTATTATAAAATTTTCTTTTCAATTAAGCTTGTCTTAAAACTAGGTAGACAAAAAAGCTGATCACTTTATAGTTCCAAATTTGAAAATTGTGAGATTCACACTTTTTGCTTTATATTTCTGTGTTTTATTATCAAAGCTGCATTTCCACTTTCCCACGAGGTTTTCTGTGGAAACTTACTATGGCATTTTTAATTTACTGAAAGTTTGAATGATTGAACTGCACGTAAGGACTACATTAAATTGTGTCCTGGCAGCCAAAACTAATGCATGATCTTAAAAAAGAAAAGAATTAAAATGTTGGCACCTGCAGCCATAAAAAAACCTAAGAGAAACAACAAAACAAAAGAAGATTTGTTTGTTTGTTTGTTTTAATCAGAGGCTGATTTCTCAGACTGCTGATTTTGAGGCAGAAATTTAGTTTTGTCTTTGATACAGAAAAAACTGCCTGCAATTTTGAGCTAGAGGGCTTTTCCTCCTGGAAGGCTACAGCTGGATATTTGGCTTTAACAGGTGGCAAAACACCACATGGAATGTGCATGGGCTGCCTGATCTTATTTTAAGGGAATCTTCCTTTTCTTAATAAGGATTTTAGTTTATTCTCCCAATGCTTTTAAAGCAACGGCTTTTATTCTCCAAGAGACTTGTGCATCTCTTGTGACCGTGTTATAAAATAATACTTCAAACAGAATAAATTCTCAAATGGGGATGATTTAAGAGTTAATGACCAACCCCATGTGTTGGTGGAGCTTTTCTTCATCAAAACACAAAGAAAAGTTAAATGCATTCGTCTCTGAGGAAAAGACTAAATACTGATCAACCTTAATTAAATGCAATGGATCTCTTAAAACACAACAACCTAAAAAGGCTTCCAAGACCTTCTCTGCACTCGAGGCTTTCCAGGGATCAGAAACCGTCATAAAATATGTGACTGAAAATCTTTTCATATTTGAAAAAAAATTAAGATTAAAAAGAAAAAGAAAATAAATCAGAGCACTACCATGTTTTCAGAACAAAAATTCCTTTCACGTGTGGAGATCACGGTGAGGGTGCCGAGAATTCTCATTGCAAAACGTGGCCACGTTCATTCTTGACTCAAGAGACAATTAAAAAACATTTTTTAAGTTGTTCTGTCATACAAGATCAAACAAAAACCCCAATGCAATAATAATGGTTTAATACTGATTGTATATAGGAATATTTGAGTAACGTAATATTTGAAATGTGACAGCTGAGTTTTGTCTCCCAGTGCTCCCAGTGCCTGGCAGAGCTGTTCCCTCTGTCCCTTAACCCCTTTTCCCCACCATGGAGGACCCCCACAACCCCTTCCCCACACCTGGAGCACACCAAGCCCCCATTTCCAATCCTCTCCCTCAAACCCAGGGCACCTCAAACCTCCTCGCCAGCTCAAAGACCTTCTGCACTTTGGGTCTCCCCAGAACACCACAAAACCCTCCTACCACCTTGGGGCACCCCACCAATGCCCCCTCCCTGGAACTGACTCCCACATTAACTTTTCCCACATTTTTGTTGAAAAACACACCCACTACCCACAAAATGCCGGATTTTGAGGGGAAAAAAAGGCAAAAAAGAGTTAAAAATCAGCTTATTTTTGCAGAAGAATGCCAAGAGTTTTTTTGCTGGACCCAAGTTGTTGCAAAATCATCTGGGAATGCCGCCAGGTTCTCCCGTATTTCTGGGAATTTTGGATCCCACTGCCAAGGTTTTAGTATTTGTTATTATTTTTGGGATGAGGACTTGGAGATTTGGGGACTTCCCAAGGCAGGGTGGGAGACACCAGATATCCTGCTCCCATGGAGGCAAATGAGAAGGACTTGGGAGTTCCCACCCCACAGCCCGGGTGGTTGAGAATCCAGGTGAGATGGGGCAGGAATGAGGAAAACAGAGTGGGGTAGGAGGGGAGTCGAGAGAAGCATTTCAGCACGGAGGAGGGGGATTGGGGAGGGTGGGGCTCAGGGTGGGGCACAATGCCCCAAACTTTGGGGTCACAGTGACGTGAACTTTTTGGAGTTGCAGACTCCCAAATTTGGGGATCATATTGACCCACACTTTTGGGTCTCATTTCTCCAAACTTTGGGGTCACACATAATTTGGGGTCAAAATGTCCCTCACATGGGGGTCATAGTGCACCACACTGTGGGGTAACAATGGCCCAGACTTGGTGGTCACAGCACCCCACAGCTGTGGGCTACACTGTTCCACACTTGGTGATCATAGTGCCCTACACTTTGGGGTAAGGCCGCTCCACAGTTTAGGGTCACAATGCCCCACAATTTTGGATCACATTGCCCCAGACTTTGGGGTCAAAGTGCCCCACACCTGGGAGTCATGGTGCCCCACACTTGGGGGTAACAACACCCCACACTTCCTGCAACACTGTCCCCGATTTTGGGGTCAGAGTGCCCCACACTTTAGGGTCAAAATGCCCTACATTTGGGGGTCACAATGCCACAAACTTAAGGGCTACAGTGCCCCACATTTTGGGGTCATTGTGAAACACATTTTTGGATCACATTGTCCCACATTTTGGTATCAAGACACCCCACACTTGGTGTGCCCACACTTTGGGGTCAAATACCCCACACTTTGGGGTCACAATGACTCACACATGGATGTCTCAATATCTCATACCTGGGTGTCACAGTGCTGCACACTTTACATTCACAAGGTCCCACATTTTGAGGTGAAAATCCCCCCCCACTTTGGGGACACATTGTCCCACACTTCAGTGCTCCAAACTGAGAGGCAGCAGTGCCCCACACTTGGGGTCCTGGTGCCACACACTTGGGGATCACATTGCCCCACACTTGGGTGTCATGGTGTCCTACACTTTGGGGTCAAACATAGGCATCACTTTTCCCCTGACTTGGGGCTCATGGTGCCCCACATTTTGGAGTTACAATACCACATGCTTTAGGGTCAAATTGCCCCACAATTTAGGGTCAGGGTGCCCCACTCTTTGGGGTCACATTTCACCACACTTTGGGGTCAAAACATACCACAATTAGGGGTCTCAGTAATGCACAATTTGGGTCACACTGCCCCTCAATTTGGAGTCAAAATGCCCACACTTGGGGGTCATGGTGCCCCATAGCTGGGGCTTTGGAGACCCCTGCTTTGGAGACATGGTACCCCACACCTGGGAGTCACAATGACCCACACTTAAGGAATCAAATTGCCCTATTTTTAGGGGTCACACATTTGAGGCAAAATGCCAGACAGTTAAGGATCAGAATGCTCCCCACTTGTGGGTGGCAATGTGCCACACTTGGGGGTCACGGTGCCCCAAATCTGGGGTCACAGTGCACTGGACTTAGGGGTCAGGATGCCCCATACCTTAGGGCTTCAAGGCCCCACATGGGGGACCCAGTGCCCCACTCTTACAGGTAAAATTTCTCTACCCTTTAGGATGATGACCCCACCAATTTTCCAAATTAACAAATAAACCTTAAATTCACCCTCCAAAAAAGCCTTGAAAAGCGTTTATTGACGGTTGTTATCAAAACTAGCTGATGGTAATATTTTTATATGGGGAAAAAACACTGGAATTTGAATCTTTATAACCTGATTTTGATATTTTCTGGGGTTCCAGGGCTTGGATAGTGCATACAGGCACCAGGACCCACACAGAGTTAATCTATTTGGGGAGAATCCAGGAAAATTGTACGGATTTGAGGCAAAATCCAGAATTTTCCCAAATTTGGGGGAGTTTGAGGTGGATCCACCTATGGGACAGGATAGATGGGAGCGTCAACTTCCTGACGGATCTGGTGGGAGACGTGGCTGGAAGAGAAAGAAATGCATCACTTTGGGTAAAAATGGGTCAATTTTGGCCAAAATGGCGAAGCATTATGCAATGTGGCTCATTAATATGCAAATAATGGGTAATTATTATGCAAAAGTTGAGCAGCATTATGCGTAATGGTTTGATTTTACGTAAAATGGCTCATTTTGGGGCAAAAATGATATTTATTATGCAAAATGGCTCATTGTTGGAAAAAAATGTCTGATTATTGGGCAAAATAAGGCCAAATTTATTATGCAAGATGGCTCATTTTTTGGCAAAGCGGTTGCTTACCCGGCTCGTTCCAACAGGATCCTGCCTCAGTCGCTGCGGATGAAACCAAAGAAACTGGAAAATTCCTTCCAGGATCTGCCCGACCCCTTCCCCACCAGTATTATTGCCAAATTTCTGGGTGGAAAAACATCTTTTTTTTTTGGTTTTTGGGGTAAAAAAATTAGAAGTTACTCACCATCCGGCAAAATCCCGGGATTTCCACATGTCCACCACCTCTCCAACACTCCGGGCATCACGTCCGTCCGGAAGCTTCAGGTCATCTCTGGGATTTCCATTGAAATTCCCACAGGGGGCACAAAGACGGGTGGCCAGGCCTGAGGTCACAGTGATGGTCGCCTCCCCATCCCGGGTTATGGTGACAGACATCCCGGAACGGTGGGTGACGGTGACATTCCCAGGGGACGACGCCACAGACACAGAGTCAGAGATGGTGGTGGGGGGCCGGGTGAAGAGGCCATTGATCTGGGAAAATTAGAGAAAATTATGAAAAAACATGACAAAAATTTTGCCCAGTTGGTTCTTGGGCAAAATCGCTCTATATTACTCAAAATCACTCTTCCTTTTTGCAAAAATGGATCATTATTGGGCAAAATCACTTCAGTTTGGGCAAAGTAGTTCAGATTTTTGCCCAAATCTCTCTAGATTGACACAAACATCCCAAAATCCTCTTGCCTCCCCCACTCACCCACACCTCCATGTTGCCGTTGATGCTGACGACGCCCTCGCGGACGAAGACGATGGCGGCGGTGGCCGCTGGGACGTCCATGTCACGACAGTCGCTGACCTCCACCACCACCTTGAACCAATCCGGTGCCTTCTCATCGCAGAGGGCCGACACCTTGTAGGTCCCGCTGGACAACAGGGGCCCGGCGACACCGTCAAAAGTGGTCAAGGTGGCTCCGGGCGTGACCCGGCAGTGGCCTTCCCTCCTGGCGCACACCTGAGCCCCGTCACGGGTGGCGCACACCTGGTCCTGGTGACACTGTGTGTCCCGGCACACCAGTCCCCGCGAAGGGTGGCAGTGGCATTCCTTGGAGCAGTTGCTGAAGGTGACAGTCTCACCTGCCTGGAATGGGAGATCTCAGAGGTTGAGCCCCATCTCCCAGATTTTGGGGGAATTTCACAACTTCCGAGGTGGGGGGAAATCCCAGAGGGAGAGAAATTCGGGTGGATTTGTAGGAGTTTGGGCAACTCAACCTGTTAATGGCAATTTTTTCGCTGCTAATCACAAATTTTTCCTGTTATTTGTCCTTTTTTTCCGCAGTAATTGTTCCTTTTTTCTCATTAATTATTAATTCATTTTTCCTGACTATTGCCTCGTTAATTGTCCTTTGTTTCCCTCCCAACCGTCCTTTCTCTTCCCGTCAATTGTCTCTTTTGCTGCCAATTGTCCTTTTTTTTCCCCCCTCAAACCCTCTGGAACCTTCTAGATGGGGCAGCCCCACCCCCAGCCTGATCCCCAGCAGTCCCCAGCCTCGAGTGCCACCAGCCCTGTCACCTGACCTTGAGGTAGCGTCCCCCATGGAGGCAGCCGCAGCGCTCCGGTGACACGCAGGTGGCCCCGTCGAAGACGAACCCCTCGTCGCACTGACACCCCTCAAAGCACCCCCAGGTGCACGGGGCGGGGCCCACGAGGGAAGCACAGGTGAGGTCGCAGGTGCGGGTGCAGAGCTCGTAGTGGCTGTTGGGAGGGCATTGCAGGGCTGGGGAAAAAGAGGGATAAACGCCATCGTTGGGGCAATTCCAAAATTGTGTGGGGTTTTGGTCAAAAGTTGAAGGTTTTCAGAAAAAATTGCTTTGGTTTTTTCTTTTATTTGAGGGATTTTTTTTTTTTTTTTTTTCAAAACAGGAGGGTTTTTTCTAGTTTGAGCATTTTAATCAAAACTGGGTTGGTTTTTTTCTCAAAATTGGGGCTTTTTTTGAAATTTGAGGGCATCATTCCAAATTTGTATTTTTCCTCCATATTGGAGTTTTTTCACTAAAATTTTATGTATTTTACTGGTATTGAGGGGTTTTCTCCAAAAATTCTAGATTTTTTTTCTTCACTAAATTCAAGCTTATTTTCAAAGTTGAAGGGATTTTATCAAAATTGGAAGACTTTGTGCAAAATATTCTTTCAAAAGTAATTTTTTTAGATTTTGAGCCCTTTTTCACAATTGAAAGGTCTTTATCAAAATTGAGGGAAAGCTTTCAAATTTGAAAGAAATTTTTGCATAATGGGAGAGGCTTTTTCCAAAATGGAAAGGAATTTCTCTAAAATTTGAATGAATTCTTTCAAAAATAGAGTACTTTGTTGAAATCTGAATTTTTTTCACATTTTTGGGGTTTTTCAATATTGGAGGGGTTTTTTTCCCATAATTTGAAGGAATCTTTGCAAAACCTGAAGATTTTTTTGAAATAGAGGCCAATTTTTTTCAACATTTGAAGGAACATTTCCCCGAAATGAACATATTTCAAAATGGGGGGAAATTCTTTCAATAATTCCTATTTCCAAAACTCGAGGTGTTTTGGGTTTTTTTTTTCCAAAAATTTAGGGGTTTTTTTCCAGGACAAAACGTGGCTTTTGAGGAAAAGAGTGGTGAACCCCCTGCCTGACTTACGGCAGAACTCCTTCGTCCTCCAGGGTCTGACCTTGGCGCCGGCAGCCTGGCAAGCAGCGGCGTACGCCTGCAGCGCGTGGCACAAGGCCCCGCGGTCCCCGCTGGCCGCACAGACATCGTGGACGCAGTGGGTGAAATACTCCACGGGGCTGACGCGCGAGTGGCACCCCCGGAACGGCCCCTCTGCATCCCGGATGATCCCGCAGGATCCATTCCTGCCGTACATGGCTTCGTTGGTGACGTCACACCTGGCGCACGTGCCGCCGTCGCAGCCGTCGCTGCATGCTCTGTCCTCTGGGACCTTCCAGGAGGTGACAAATTCCTGGGTGGTTCCCGCTAGTGCCCCGCTGGGCAGCCGGAAGTCGTCACTGGGGTCCCCGTCGTAGTCACCGCCCAAGCCGCACAGCCGGCCGCGGTAGACGTCGGGGACAGTGATGAGGAGGAAGGTGGCTGTGTTGTAGAGGATGCGGATTCCTGCGGCAGTGTGGAGGACGATGTTGTTCCCCTCTTGGCCAAGGCGGAGCTTCTTGTCCTCTGTCACCAGTGGGAGGGTGTAGCGCTCCGAGTCCACCTGGAATGGGGACAGGGTGACACGTGTGACACGCAGTATGGGGTCACCCACCCTCCTTACAATCATGGCATCGCCATGGGATTCACTGCATGCCCTCCATGGATGGACACCACCACCCTCTTCATCATCACATCACTGTGGGGGTCTCCAGACTTACCGTCACCTCCCACCTCCGTCCACGCTCCATGGTGATGGTGTACCCATGGATGGATACCACCACCCTCTTCATCACCACCGGGTCACCGTGAGTGCCCGCCTCATGCTCCACCAGCACCGTGAAGTTGGCCAACCGTTGTGCCGGCTTGCACACCCGCGCCAGGATGTAGGTGCAGGATCCCGGGATATTGAAGGTGCGTCCGTCAAAGGTGACATAGTGGGGGTCTCCCGATACAACCAACCGGCCGTACCCAGTGGGGTGACATCCCAACACCCCGTCTTCCAGCCGGCACTCCTCATGGGCGCTGCAGAACGCCTCCTGGCAGGTCACCGCCCCGTCACTGCCGCAGCGACAGCGTTCCCGGCACGAGGGATAAAACTCGGTGTCCTTCTGGTAGTACTGACCACGGTACTCACAGCCACACTCGGAGCGGGGGACACAGTCAGAGCCACTGAGGACGTAACCGGGGTCGCAGAAACAGCCCTCGGAGCAAGGAGATGAGGGACAGGCGGTGGGGACGGAGGGAGTGTGGCAGGTGGGCTGGCAGGGGCTCCCACAGAGCTCATAGTGGGAATGAGGGGGGCAGGAAAGAGCTGGGGAAAAAAAGAAGGAAACAGGGAGTGAGAGGAATATCCGACGGGAAGGGGAGTCCCTGCAGGAAGGAAGGAAGAAAGAGAGGGGGGAAGGAGGGAGGGAAGGAAAAAATGGAGGAAGGGTGGAAAGGAAGGAATGACGAGGGGAGGGAGGAAAGGAGGGGAGGAAGAAAGAGAGAGAAGAATGGAAGGGAGAGAAGGAAGAAAGAGAGAGAAGAATGAAAAGGAGGGAGGGAAAGGAGGGA